>NDGM010994439.1:0-15478 GCA_002564305.1 Octomys mimax | reverse complement strand
TTAACAAAATAAAAAAGCATCAAAAAAAAAAAAAGAAAGAAATTTCAAATCCAAGTCAAAACCTACATCAGATGAGGCAGTGTCCCCTCCTTCCTGACAGGAGAGGGGAGGTGCTGTGTTAATGACGACCACCAAGTGACTTCAATGCAGCACTCTTGATGGAGCAATGTCTCTTCTCCGGCAGTTTCAAGCTACTCTGGGGCTTTAGAGCTCTACATTGTCTCCACAGCAGATCATCACACTGGGATTTCACATATGATACTTTACTGACAACGTGCCACTTCCAATTCCTGTCAGCCCGAAAAATAGGAAAAGCCCTAGGCCTGTGCATTAGACACATGTGCAGTGTGATTCTTAGGGCCCCCAAAGGAGCCATCTCCACACTTCTGCTGGTGGGAGGCGATTTGAGTAAAAAAGGTAATGCAAAGAAGCTTAACATACATTGGTTCAGATTATAGATGCCAAACGGGTCACATTTTCTAGAAGATAAAATATAAAAAGGGTCAAATGCTACCTTGTGCCCTAACTTTTCAGTCCATGGTGTCATACTCCATGGGGTCACGCTCCATGGGGTTACCTCCATGACGCCAAATCTATTGCAATTGTCCAAACAACGGTTGCTGTGGAGACCAGCAGATCTACTCCAGTTTAGAAGTTGATTTCACACAAGCCAAAAAGCCAAGATTTTTATCTTTGTAGTATTGAGAATTGAACTCAGGACCTTACACTTCCAGGCAGGTGTTTATGCTGCTGAGATATATCATTGGCCCTGCTAAAGAGCCAAGATTAAATAAAGTACTAAACTTCTGGTGGCAATTGTCCATTGCATCACTCCTTCAGGTTCCCCTGTGCATCTTGGACCTAAGAGACAGTTTCTTCTCTGCCTCAGCTTATTTCAGTATGGAATCGCCCTAGCATCCTCTCTGCCTTTTGTTATTAATCTGACATCATTGAGGCCAATCAGGTGCAAGAGGAGACATCAACATTGCCACTAAGTTCAGAGCATCATTTCCAACCATAGGGCCAGATGTTGATCCAGAGAATGCTCCCATTCCAACCATGGTCATGATGAACCCAGCTCAGCAACCCCAAATGTTTACCTTTTGTCTAGAGGAGCCTCGTGCCTATACATTTCCTACCATCTATGGCTGAGGGTCCTAAAATGAAGGACCAGTTGATTGAGGCAAAGTAATCTAAGGATGACTCTGATAAGGCCTGTGGAACAGAACACTAAGTCAACAAACAAAGTCACTACAATATCTCCTCGAGTCCTGAGAACTACTTAGGGTCATGTTCAGGGTGGTTTTTGCCCATGAACTCATCTTTTCACCATTTTGGTATGGCAATGTGTGCTTTTATCCCTTGATTCAGGTCCTTGATGGCTAACCATAGGCTCAGGAAAGTACTACCATTTGGATCAATGAAAACACATGTCCAAGTATCATTCAGTAGACATAAAAAGCTCTAATCAGAACTACTAGCCCCTCCTTGTATTTCCTCAGGTTCCCTTAAGCCAACCTGGAATTGTGAGGGGGAAAAAGCCACAAAAATAAATTGAGATGATATAGAGTGACCAGCCTGGATCAGAAGTTGAGGACTTTAAGACCCATGGATGCAACACATTAGAATACAAAATGAGCTCCAACCATTCCTCTACCAATTAAAAACTCCCTCTTTCTACACAAATCAGCCTTTCAATGGCTGCCATGTCTCAAAAAGTCATTCAAAATATCCAGCCGTTAGTGTTTGTGTCCCAAACGCACAATACTCTCATACTCTTGGTTCCTAGCAGCAACTACATAAGGTCTATTTCAGGCAAATACCTCAAGGAAAGACCATGTGTTGGATGACAAATAGATGGTACATCAGGGCACCAAGTGGTGTCAGTGTCTTACTTCCTTTGGCAGTTGTGTTTATGTTCCTCGGTGAATTGTTAGTTGTGTTCTGGTCCTCCTATTTTGCAAAGATGGCTGCTGAACTCTTCGGAGGAAGTCTGGTCTTTGCTTTTGCACTGAGCACTGGCCCCTGGCTCTTGACTCAGGGCACATGCCTCAGCCTTCTTGCACAGGTGCTTCAGCCCCGACCCTTGAGTTTCATGCTGCAGACCTTTTAGTCCTCCATTGAAGATCTCTCAGCCTCATGATGCGGACTCATACAAAACACTGCCATGGGCTCCAGGATCTTGGCCCAATTCTTCAGATCTCCAGTGCACTCTTAAAGTTGACTCTGTGGGCAAATTGTATAAGTGAATCTTGGAAAGTTCTGTGTCCTGAATTATGATTGCTTTTGCAATCACTGATTCCTACATTTGCCGTGGCCTTAGAGAATGCAAGTCTTTCAATCCATGGTCTAGTTCTGTACATGCACATTCACACTTTATGGAACCCATGTACTAGCTGCCGAGAAAGCAAATGTCCCATCAGTGGCAGGACTAGACTGCCAGGATGATCCAATCCTAAGCTACCCTCCTCAGGGTCCATGCAATTATGAATTATGCTTGTTAAAGATACATGGATAGAGTGCTAGATCAAGCTGATCATATTAGCAAACACTCAACTGAGGGATGAAAATAGTGCATAAAAACAATCATGAGAATTCACACACACACTGGAAGCTTATGAAACTGCCATATTGGGACAAACTCTATTCTACTGATACTGAGAAGCTAGAGGGAATATGTCATTAAAGAAAATGGAAAACATTTTTCCTTGTGTAAAGATAATTAAAGTTCACCAACAAGCTATTGGATAATGACGTGATTGGCTCATTTCTTTCCATAGAACAAAATCAGTATTTCTGTAAAGGTCACAGCCCACTAGTATCTTGTAAGTATTCAGCCAGTGGCATATATAGTTCCTCTCTTGCTTTGGACTACTGTGCCTTACTTTGTTTTGATTAAGTTCCATTCACCCCTTGCCCTCTCTTCATCCAGTTTCAGTGAGATTATAAAACCCAGGGCTAAGCACAAGCCACAAATTTCAACAGTCAATGTTTCAAGAAGTCTAGAACCATGTCAATTAGGTAAAGTGTGTACTAGTGTTCACAATAATCAACACTTTCTTCATGGCTGATTTTACTACATAATTTATAAACATATAATTTGACATAAATTCATTGATTGCTAAGAAAATTTCTTATGAAATCCAAGTTTTCTTGGAACAGAATGGAAACACACAAGGACTGTCACTCTACAGAGACATCCACAAAATCGCTCTGATCCTAAATTCCAACAAATATCAGCAAAAGAGGATGAGTACAGAGAGCCCCTGGTCACCCAAGCACCACTGCTTTACCACTGCTTTACTTAAGGTTGCACATAAAAGACACCTGTCAAGGCTTGCTGTCTAAAGGAGATTACTAAATGCAGCTTAAATCCTCAGAAGACACTCAGTTCCTCATGGCCATGTGAGCCAGCTATGCTGGGAAATGGAGACTCTGCTGTCCTTGGCAGTGGTGGATCAGATGCCCCTAAATGACTCTGAATAGACTCACTACACTCTGGTCACAAAGGTGTGTAAGGTCAAAATGACAGCTGAAAGAAACAGTTCAAAGGTGGGCAAGATTAAGAGTTGAGGATGGATGTGATCTTGGGTTCTGGTGCCTCCTGAAGAGCTCCCGACCTGTGTGAGGCCTGCTCATCTGGAAGCTCCTGCTGATGTCCTTCATTAAGCTCTGACAATGAGGCAGGTGATTTCTTCCTGGATGGCAAGTGTGGGAAATGAAGCAGCCTCCAAGTGGTCTGTGATGACAAGTGATGGGTGGTATGTGGTCCATGGGAGAGTCTCCCTTTGAACCCAGCAGTTTCATGGACTCAGTTGTATTTTTGTCCTGTACAAGCCTGGGTTCTGGTAGTAAGTGGGCAGTGGTAGTGTGGAGTCCTACGGTTGCCTTCTTGCCTCATTCTATGCAGCAATTCTAGGACTTACAGCTCAATGTCGTCACCAACATATTTCAGGAAGTCAGACCATCTATCATAGTGAGATATCACATCATGACACAACTACACTTGCATGTCATTCAGTCTCAACTCTGGCCACACACAAGCTCAGCAGAATGGGGTCACATTTGGCCCTAAAGGACAGTAGCACTGCCTTGTGGGTAGTTACAGGGACACTTGTTTAAAAATGATGACTGGAATCATCATTTAGTCCAGGAGAAGAAAATTCCTTTCTCCTACACAAAGTGGTTCCTAAAGTCTAAAGGCTTTCTCCTCCATCATTAGCAGGGAATCATTCACATGAGCAGAACCTTCTACAAAGAGTGAAGAAGCAGTTTGCATCTGGGAGGAATAACTTTCAGAGAGTAGAATTAAGCATCGGCCATGTTTCAACTTTCAGTCAATATAATATAAATTTTTTGAGGCAAAGGAAGCACACTTTGGTAGATTCAACATACTTCAGTCTTTGAACTGGAAACTTCAATTCAGAACTGAAACCCCAAGTTCTTTACAAATACAGTATTCTTCTGACTCAACCTGTTGTGCCTGGGCGAGGGATGTAGAGCAGGGGGTGATGATGCTGTCTCAGGCCAATGAGGCTTTGTCACAGCTTCTTCCAGGCATGGAACAAGGAGATCTACTCCATGTGGCCATTTATTCATGACTTTCATGACCCCCTGCTTCTGAGCACTGGTGCTGTTTTGCACCAAGTTAAGGTCAACAAGATTTGTTCACAGGGTCAGGGTTGGTATTAGCTGAAGCACAACAAAAGAGAAACATAGGAAAGGGGCTGGAATGGTAGACTGGGAAGCTGAGGGCATGTGCTTTTCAAATCTAGATTCAGTGGCCCCCATAATGTGGTTGCTCAGTCTGACCCTCAAGGACCATAGCTTCAGGACGGATACTCAGGATTATGGAATAGCAAAAATAGAATGTTTTCATTCGTTTTAGGAGAAGATGGTGACCATCCTGAAGAGGAAAGAAGCTTCTCCCACCAAAGATGCTCATCTGTACACACCTGGACAATCTGTACCCATCTGGCAGGCACTCTAGATCGGCACGATAAGCATCTAGATCTCCTTCCTGAGATTCTTGCCAAGTAGTCAGGTTTATCTAGTCTAGAAGGAAGGCACAGCCTTCCAATTGGTCCAAGTCATTAGTTTTCAGAACTTCCCATGAGCCAGATTAGCCCATCACTTTCTGGTTAAGAGATAGATTTTGTGTTTATACTTGTTCCGGTCCCACTTTGCAGGCAGTGCTAGAAATGCTCATGAGGGAAATTCCAGAAACCACACCATGAGCTGATCCCTGAAGGAAGGTGGGATGTATTTGCATGGCCTCACTCACTCTGTACTAGAGAGTCTGACCAAAAGACAACAAAGCAGGCTGCCTGTTCCTCACCAGCTCACTGGCCACTGACCTAGAGTTGCATGTGTTTGCAAAATCCTTTCAGTTCTGTTTAGGGTGCCCTGGGAACTATGTACAAAGTCCTTGTCTGACTTCACTCTTCATTCAGCTGGAAGGCCCAGCTGATTACCGGACTTCATTGCAAATAAAGGACAGGTCTGTCCTTCCTGCAGATAGTAGAGGTGAGACTAACCCAAACCCTGTGCCACCCTCTGCTCTTGGTATGAAAACCACCCAGCTGGGCTGTAAGGGCTGAGAGGTGGCAATGCCTACAAGAGAAAAGGCTGCCAATGACTCCAGGAGAATGCTGTATGTTCACTAACACTCCTCACATGCCTGAAAAGCAACTACATACTATTTAAGGAAGGGCCTTGATCTTCATAGCATGGCATAACCACGAAGGGGCAGCTCTGGCCCATCCTGCACCTAGTCAAATGACACCCACTGAACCCCTGATCTTCTGTCTGCTCTTGGCTTTTAAATAATCCTGCTTAGGCTTCAGGATTGAAAGATGCACTCTGCAATGTGGAAGGCAATGGCAAGGTATTTACAATGACTCCAGACTATAAAAACTGTGCTAGAATCTTACTTTATAAAGAATCATAGAGCTGAGTCTTGACCTGTTGGGTAAAATAAATTCAGAACATTTCAGCTTGAAATTATTGGGCTATTACATGATGCAGATTACAGGAGACAGGAGAAGGTTGCACAGGGAAGAAACTGGGAATCTTCTCTTCAACTGTCAGGAGAAGCTAGAGATCACATTGCTTGTAGATCACAAGAAGCATAAAGCTGAACCTCAATGGAAAGTTCAAAGGAGAATCATGCAGTGACACCTCTAAACCTGGGGACAAGACACAAGTTCTCCTGGTTCCTTGGGCCCTGTCTGGAGGCATAGATAGAGGACTCCAAAATCCCAGGATAAGAGATGGGAAGACATATCATAGCTGGATGTACTGTGACCCAGCAGAATACTTGGAGCCGACTACCACTGAGGCCCCTTTATACATGTAATGCCCATTTCCCAAGTCCAGGATCTCGAGTGCCCAAGCACTATTTGTATTCATATGCTCAACGTTTATTGCCTTACTGATATCCAAACTATCAAATTTCTATAGCACCCATGGGAGACCTGGGAACCTAACAGTTTATTGCACACTTGAATCTTGCCCCAGCTACATTTCTCAGGTATTTCTTAGTCATTTGGACAAAATATCTAACACCAAAAATTAAGGAGGGAAAGGTTTATTAGCTCACAGTTAGTGGGGGTTTTAGTCTATATTGGCCTGGCTCCAGGGAAGAAGGCCACAGTTCATGGTGGTGGAAAACAGAGGAGAGCAGAGGAAGGGGAAGAAGTTGAGGCATGTATCAGGCATCCATCAGGCCTGTCTTTTATGCCGACTGTGATGACAGGAACTCCACCATAAATATCAATCTCCAAACTGGCACGGCTGCAAAGTTGTGCACCAAAGATCAAAACTCCTCCAAGGAAGTGGGGCACACAGAAGCCTTCTTTAAACTCTTTATGTAACTTTTTGTTCTGAGTCACTCTAGGATGGGCCCTACCCACCACTGGGCGGGGCCACCACACCCCAGGGCATGGTATTGCCAAGCGAATCCAGCCAAGCTTTGGACATATCAAGTTGGCACAATGTGTCGACCACCACACTACATAAATGCTGTTTCTGACCCTGAATGTCTTTCACATTGGAAGGCAGCTGTCACAGTGTGCCAGCTTCCAGATCTTTCACATTTGGTAAGCTCACTGTATAACTTTCTACAAAAAAATATACTTTACAGAAATATTTCTGCATGAGTAGCTATCCTTTTTGTTAGGAAATAGTAATTTTACATGAGGCAACAATGTCCAGTAATGATCACATTTGTAATAGATGTTCTCATGTCTATAGGAATACACCTAGACCTGAAGGCTAAAAGCAGGAAGTGTATTTTGGGTAAAGGAATTATAAAGTGAACAGAATTTGGCATGAAAAAATTGTAATACTTAAGATAAAGAACATTCAGCATGATCCAGAGATTCTTCACTCAGCACTCTTGTTAGACCAATGTCTCCATGGAGCCTCAGTAGTGACTCAGGCTTACTAGCTCAACCCAGATTCCCCTCAGAACATCACAGGGGAATTTTCACACACCAGTAATCTGAATTTATGAGACTTTTCATGTCACCAAGCCAATCCCCCTCCTCCCCACCACTGGACCAGAATTTCTACCAGTTACATGCATTAGAGGCACTGAAGAGGACATCTTTACACTCACATCTATTTTGAAAAAGTTTTCAAATCAACCTCCACTACCCATGTCACATGGGCAACAAAGATACCAAGAGAGGAAGTCCAGAGATGTCCAGGGAAGAATGTGCACAAATCACTGCTTCCAATCACCATTAATAGATGCAGGTATGTCGGCAACCAAATATGCCTTTTCCCGTGTTCAACAGTGGCTCAAAAAGTGAAAGCTATGTGTGACTGACATTTAAGTACCCTGCCCAAAGGAGATGGCACAAGCTATGTTGAACAGGAACCCAAAAGAGAGCACAGAATCCTCCAGTGTGCTCTGGACCTGCCACACTCTCAAAACTTCTCTCTCTCTCTCTCTCTCTCTCTGATTTTTTATTTTTCTCATTGACTATTTAAAATCAATAATTATAGAGCCTATTAAAATTGTAGATGAATATTGAAATGTGAAAGATATAAGATGTAGACTGAGTGAAATTTAGAGAAATATTTCTGAAAGGAATACATAGCATGTGATTAGTAGATTGCACATTGTGAATAATTTACAAACTTAAATGAATATAATAAAAATTATCCAAAATAAAAATGAAAAAAGAACTTACAGATCAGTCGTCACTCACAAATCTCGTAAACTGAAATCATCCATTTGCCCTGAGCACCCAAGCCAGCAATCCCCATCCACATGAAGGTGTAAGTTTGAAAAAATTACCAATTCTCAGTTTCTAGAAGGAAAGTTGAAATTATGAGGACCCCATTTCCCTCTTTATGCTACTTTGAGGCCTTCTAGCAGTTTTTATTCTTATAACTGGAAATCATTGAGATCATTTGGGGTATAAATATTCAGGGAAAACAACTCCTCTGTTCAGAATGAAATTTCCTATGAACACAGAGCCAGCCTTTCTCCACAGAATGGTTCCCACTTTAACAGTGTCCTGATGACCCTCATCACAACATCAAAGCCCTCTTCCCTCATCTAGAAAATACTGGTGCCAAAACAAGTTCCCCAGTTATGCTCAGAACATAAAAAATAGAATTATTGAAGCTGAATAGTTATCAAGAAGGCATCAAAGATTAGTTCGCTGCAGTATCACCTAAGACCTAAATCTTACTAAGATGAAGTTCCTGGTCCCAGTGCTCCAGGAAATTATCCTTAAGAAAACATTCTATTACAACCATGGTGTGCCAAGTTGAGGACTATCCCAGATCTCATCTGGCTGGGAGCAATCTCTGAAATGCATGATACTTTTGCCTGAAAAACAAACAGCTAGTTGTTATCAACATCATGCAGCAGACTAAGAGGCAGAAACCCCCCCCCCCGGGGAAGGTCTGCCACAATGCTCACAGCTCTCAGATGCTTAGATCTATCTAGAACTCCTGGAAAACTAATCAATGGAAAGGCTGATAATGAAAGTATAGCAAGCATCTCAGTTCTGAGGCAAAGTAGGGGATTTCTAGCTCCAATGTAAGAAAGGGGGTCTGCAGTACTTTGCCTGAAGATAGCCACCTTAGCTAGTCACAAAATAGGCTGCCATTTATGTCCACTAAGAACTCATTCAACTCAATATTCTGTGTTCATATTGTTACACGTTCAGAGACATGCTTCTGAAGCATTAGTGAAAGACATTTTCTAGATACAGGCAGTTTTGATAGTATTATATCAGAAAAATCCCACTGAAAAGGGGCCTTCACAGTGAAAGAGCTACAACTCCATTTGGGCAATAGGAGGACCAATACCATTCTTCATATGGCTCCATGGAGAATTAAAGTTTTGTAGAAATCATCTTGTGGAAGCACTACACAGATAGAGATTGTACAACTTGAGCCCAAAAGTGTCAGAACATCATGCAGCATGATTCTGTTCAGCAAATATCCCACACTCAGGACCCATAATTTTCTGTCATGAAACTTTAACTCATTGGTTTCAGACATAGGCTTGAATCTTGACATGGGATCTTCCACTCACAGTTAAACTTTTCCTCTGAGAGTCCCTAACACTATTAATTACGAACTACACTCTGCTAAGGTTATAGATGAAGCCAAGATCATTAAGCCACATTTAACCTCAGGTAAAAACATTCCTGAAATTATAGACACAAGCTACAGAATGAACCAGACTGGCTCAGGAAGTCTGCTATATTGAACCACATGCCATTGAACTCTACCAGGACCAGTAGGTGATGTCTTCTAAGATGGTCTCTTAAATTTCATAGAATGATAGTTTAGTGTTTGTAGAAGTTACTAAAATGATGTCACTCACCAGATATATTTTAGTAAGACTGGCATAAAGTAAGGTTTCTTTTCCCAGATGGTCTCATGCATACTTGAAAGACAAGATACATGTCAGTATCCTGTCCAAAAGGGCTGTGAGAATAACACCAGTGTCATCTTGCTTGCTTCAACTTGATTTGCCTCCCCTCATCTGGTTCTTCAATTTAATTTGGATAGATACACTAAAGGCTAAACTGTATCTACAATATCCTTCTGCAAGATCAATGCCCATGAACTGTGGCTCAAGGTCTAGAAAAAGTGATATGAGAAGGTTAGGTATTTGAAGAGCTAGTAATATTAAACACTATACCATAAAAGTATCTTTGTGTCTGGAGGTTCCAAGTCTACAATAGATCTGTGGCATCCTCAATCAACAAATAGCTTTTCTGTAGCATCAAATGGCCAGGAGGAACACTGTTTGGCCCCAGAAAGAGACCCTCATAGTATTAGGAGGTACTAGCATTGAAATGGCTTCAGACGTGAATCCAGAAGTTTTGGAGACTATGAACTTGGAGAAGGAGCACAAAGAAACCAGTGCCTTGCATGAAGATGAATGTCTTACAGAGTGTTTTGTGGGAAACTTGAGCTACATCATTTTATTTCCATAGAATCCATGCAGCAGCCCATATTAGACATCAGCTGAGGAAATTTCTAGTCACACTTGAAAAAAGCCAACGATGTTGACTTAGGAAACCCTGTGGAGTGGCTACAACCACCCATGTTATTCACTCACACTGATCTGCACTATGTCCATTAAAAATTACCTGCCATGTCTTTTACTTAGTGATTTTATCCAAGAATGACACCATATATATCTAGCATGCTGTGTGCCCTTACTGTCAGGATTTCTCAAGCATTCATTTCAGCTACAAATAGCCTGAGAGGAGACATATGTTGAGGATGACTGGATTCATTTTGGGGATGACAAATGGCCAGGCCATACTTGACACTTCTCCATGGAGAATAAGAGTATATTCCAAGAATTTTTCTCAGTGAAATGCCATTGTATATAGCAGAAACACATTGGATTAATAAATCCAAGAAAAGTGCCATGCTGCCTGTCTCCAGTCACTGCTCCCAGTTCCGTAATCTCAGCTTGTCCCTCTTGGACCTCAGCCAGAGATTCCTAATGTGACTCTATGGTCCTCCTGTGATGCTCTTTGGTCTAAACCTCTTGAAATCTGCAAAAGTGCTCATTGCAAAGATCGACCCAACAGTACATTGAAGCTTTAGTCTGCCTGCCAGTCAGGATGCAGCATCTGAGACTGTGACCTTAGCCTTCACCACACTGGCCTGTATCTATTTTATTGTCCAACTCTGGTCCCTGCCCTCTTTGATCTTGTCACAGAGTCAGCTCCTCACTGTTAGGCTCTCAGGAATTCTGGATTACCCAATAATTACTATCTACCCAAGGAGTGATGAATCCAGACTAATCACACAGATGACCAACCAGGCGCAGTCCACGGATTCTCAGCAGCTGACAGGGGCACATGTGCAGATTCTATCTAGTGCAGCCAGGGATTCACTTGGCATGGGCAATGCAGGCCCTGCCCCCGAGTGCAGGCTTCACATGTCTTGAGCCCCTCCACCCACCAAATTTATCCAATGAAGTAGTCAAGGTAGGACATCTTGGCTCCTGCTGTGCCTGGAAGAGATTATAAATTTAACCCACCTCTCACTATGCTTTTGTATCATTTCATAGCAAGGCTTCTTTCCATGTGAAGTGTCATACAGTAACTCCAGCCACATAACATACAAACCACCTTTGAAAAGAATTCCTCCCTCTTCCTGACTCTGGGCAAAAAGACCTTCAACTACATCAATGGCTTGAGAAATAACAGCCTAAAGTAATCTTGATTCCTTGAAATCATTTTCCTTCTTCAAGTTCAAATATCCTTTACCAGACACATTGGTAATCTCCATTCAGTTTCTGGGCTACCACTTCAGTACGCACCTGAGAAGGCCACCCACTGCTCACCTTTCAGCAAGAGGATCCTTTGACCTTTCCCAAGTATGGGCGAAGTTAAAACCTTCACACGTGGAAGTTGATAATATTTCTCACTATTATCTGACATACTCAGCCTCAAAGGTAGAAGAGAAGAGGGATTACCATGCATTCAGGTCTCTAACAAGGAAAGGAAAAGATCCTGGACAGGAGAAGTTACCTGATGATTTTTCAGTAAAGTGTTACAGAGACATAGGCCTGAGGGAGGATACTGAAATCATTCAGGACTCAATGATGTAGGACCCAAGTTTTCAGTAAATTGTGTTAAATTCTGCCCATTCCCGACTCTTACAGCTTTGTTATATGTTCATCTCCGATAAGCGTGCAATGTTAAATACTCAATGCAAGCCTTACTCTTATAAAAGGCAAGAAAGATAAGATTTCAATACCATGCGAAGGCTCCAGGTGCATGTAGCTCTAGCTAAACTTCTGTTGCTGGAGCCCTCGCCTACTGTGCACGAAGTGTGAGTCTGCAACACAGTGTAAGGTCCTGTACATCCTGGAAAGACCCAGATGATCCTTGTACTGCATTTACAACTAGGATGAACAGGTTACACCCAACTAAACTGAATTGGAGTGCTGCTGGGTGTGGAAGGTCAACAAGAAGATTCACATCAATAAAATAAAGAGACTGGAGAGGTGCGCCTGTGTGGGAGCTGCTGGCTCTTCTGGGGAATTTTGTCATTATGGATTTCCTGATATGAACTCTGGGTTTCACATCTCAGGAGGAGCTCTGGTCCTTTCTCTTGTTGAGGATGGCTATGGTGCTTTTGGGGAGATCCCTGGTTCTTACTTTGAGCATCGCAACCTGGATCCACTGCAGATCCCTAAACCTGCTGGCACAGATCATGATACTGCTGGCACAGATTTTCTAGCTCTAGCAATGACGTTTGGGGCTGTCCCTCAGATCCATGGAACAGATTTAGAAAAGGCATGGTTATGGGCAATTTGTCTTTACCTGGACTAATGCAGGACACTGCCATGTAATCCAGGGCCTCCGTCATATTCCTTACATCTCTAGGGTATGGATATGACTTAGGAGACTATTATAGTCTTGTAAATTATGTTTCCTGTATTGTTTCTCTTGCAAACCCTGACTACAACAGTCCTTTCCATGGACACCCACAGGATCCCTGCCCAACCATCCCAAGCTTTTTCTCAAGCAGCCTCTTAAAAGACACCACCAACAAATGTGAACATGGGATCTTCTAATAAGATTAGAAATGGGTGTTGTGCCCTCCCTGACTGGCTGTAGCCCTGTAGGTTTAGGTTTATAAGACAGACCTCTTTTTCATGAAATCCACCAAAAATAAGAGAAAACAGAATCACTTCTCTTTTCATGCCTGAGTTTCTAATACATTTCTTTCCATAAGAATTTCAAATTTAGGTGCATAATATCAATTCCAAAGGAGTTCTACATTTGTAGGGGAGAGAGATGGGTACATCTTTTATCAGCCAAGGAAAGCTCGTTCAGCATGCCTCAGGCTTCCAATGGAACAAAGGAGAGAGAAAAATGGGAAGAACGAAGAAAAGTCCTGAGTACTCTGGCCCTTCCTGTGGGTACAGGGCTCCCAGTGGAGCCAGGAGAACTGGAAAAGTGAGAACTCATACAAGGCAGCATAACAAGCTTCAGACAAAGACACATGTGTTTCCATGTTTCTTCCATTTGAGGCCCAGTATGATGCCTGTATGAAGATCACCAGGATAGCCCCATACGTGTATCACTCCAGAATTTATTTCTTGGGGAACAGTGTCCAGTGTAAAAGTCATGTTGTTATAAATAAGCTGAAATTCTTCCAAATAGTCCCAAAGCAAAATAACCATTAGTTTGTGTTATTAAAGGCTATGAGTGACAATGTCACATACTAATTTGGATTGACACAGTCACTACTAAAGCACAGAACCAAATTTCATTGACAGGCATTATAATCCTACCTATGGAGGATGACATTCATAGCTTGAGTTTTGGAGAGACTCGGGGTTTTACCACTGTAGCTCAAGGTGCACTCTATGTGGGCTACCTGTCAGTGCTCCCTCTCCTTCGCCAACTCCATGCCGTGAGAAGCAAATTCCTCATAGATACTCTGTGGACAAGGATTCTCATCGACACACCGCCTGATATGAAGAGCATATCGCTCAGTTCCTTGAAAACAACGTGATTGCATCAGGAAAGTGTGGGTCCCCAGTTTGAGAGCCTGAATGCACTCTCAAGAATCAACCTAAGAAGCTATGTTTAGTTGAAGCCCGGCAAATAGTCTACATTTTATCCATTTGTGGCTTAGCTATGTTGTTTCTGTATCCGTGTTTTTCCTATGCTATCCCACCCATATAACTACAAAATAATCACCAGAAGGACTGGTCAAAGAGCTCAGCGGATAAAAGTGCTTGCTTAGGCAAATTTCAAGGGGGCCCACGCCCCCTGGCATGCTGAGACAGCGATTGAGACTGGGCATGGTGGTGTGTGCCTGTAATCCCAGAACTTTGGAGGCTGTAAACAAAAGGATCACTATAAGGCCGATCTACGCAGTGAGACTCTGTACACCCTGTGACCCTGTCCTAAATACAAAAATAATAATCACCAGATTAAAATCAGAATTTACAGTTCCATGTCCTTGTTCATATGAAAGGTGAGGAGACAAGGTAGCAAAGGCCCCACTGTTCCTGCAGTGATCTGTCTTTTCCAGGCAGCACCTTCTGTAGCCTTCAAATTACACCCCGATTCCTCACAGCACAGTATTGTAGAATTTCACACAACAGTGAATTCATGATGTATGCCCATCTCCTTGTCCCTCCCAGTCAGAATCACCCTGGTCTAGAACCACATCTAGACATGTATTTACATGAACCAGTTTGGAAGGCTTACATAATTTCAGTTTTCATCACATGTGGTCAGGAATCAGCAGCAGCTTTGAGATTTCTTTTAAGAGTCTGCAAACCTGAGTGTGGATCCAAGTTACTTACTGTGTCATATTTCCTGTGAAACCAGGACCTTGTGTCAGGGTTGAACAATGAACTCTGACATTTCTGGCCATGGATTCACCATGACCAAAGTCTAGATGCTGGTCTTTTGACAAGCTCCAGGACATGGTGTAGAACACCAAGCCCCTGTGGGATAGAAGGGTCCCATAGCATTGGAAGCTGAAGAGCTCAGATACGTCAGCACCCAAACTCCTCTCTTTGAATATTTGAACTGTCCTCACTTTCTATGGTGCCTGGCAGAACGCAGAAGCCATGAGCACACCATGCTCCTCCCCCTTTCTATTCCACATCCCCAATACCCCTGTCTAGATCAATGCCTAAAACTATTTCAGTATACAAGAAGTCTAAAGAGATAATATTTTAGAGTGAGGGACCAGGAACTTGACGCTGTCACCAGATTTTTAGGTCTAAACCATTAGACACATCCGAGACCACTGAGATAATGTAGTATATGGTGAGAGCATGGAAATTCTTCCAGCAGGGGCATAGTACCTTTTTCTTTACAATGAAGCCTTAGTTTCATCCAAAGAATTTCCCTCATTTCAACTTTCTTTTTTTTCCTTTTTTTTCAGAATCTTATTGATAAACAAATAGCAATTAGACAGTTTCAAATCAAATCACTAGGAC
>NDGM010994404.1:0-27343 GCA_002564305.1 Octomys mimax | reverse complement strand
CATCTTCCCCTCCAGTTCTCCTTTTATGCTGTAGCAGCAACCCTCAGGTGGGCCTCACATACCTAGCACCATGAGGACTGGGCTCAGCCGGGTGCTACAAGTTGACCATTAGTTCCTTACCCCAGGGAGAAAATGGTGTGGGTGTGTGTGTGTTTGTGGGGGACTGTGTATCCTTTTTAAGCAAAAAAGGAAAAAAAAAAGCTGAATTACAATATAAGGGGACAGAAACAAGCCCAAGTATTTTGATAATCATAATACAGGCAAGAGCACCAAACTCATTGATGAAGAGAATTTCAGATTTCATAGCAGGTACAAAAGCTGGCTATCAACTGAAAAGAAATTGCTTAAAGTATAAGAATTTAGAAAGGTTAAAAGTGAAAGGATGGCCAGGGATATAGTTCCGTGGCACAGTGCCTGCCTAGCAAGCTCGAGGTTGTGAGCGCGATTCCCAGTACCAGGAATGAAAAGTGACAAAGTAAAAGGATGGGAACAGCTACAACAGCCAGACTAAAACTTACAGGAAGCCAATGCAACCTTAATAAAATACATGTATCTTTTAATTTTTATATATTTGGTACAGGGTCTCGCTATGCAGTTTGGACTCGTAGTGATCCTCCTGTTTTCAGCCTCCCCAGCGCTGGGATCACAGGCATGCACCACCACACCTGGACTTGGTGGCCTGCTCAGTGCGCCCTGGGGGGCAGGCTGGCACAGCATGGGGTGCAGGGATTGAACCCTGGTCCCTACACTTGCCTAAGCAGGAGCTTAGTCCACTGAGCCATCTCACAGGCCCTCAAATCTATCTTCAGACCAAGGTATCATTAAAGAGAAAAACCAGCCCATGATGAAAAGGTTAAACTTACCAAAAAGATGCAGTAATTTTAAACTTGTATGACACTAACAAAATTGCATCAAGTATATAAAAAAATAACAGGGCCCCTAGGAGATGTTCACAAATCCACCCCCTCACTTATCATGAGGTCAGACAGACAGAAAACCCACCGAGACAGCGGGAGGGCAGAGGGCTGAGTAACGAAATCACCAACCCAGACACAACAGATAAATACACAATTCTATTCCCAACGATTAGACACTTCTTTTCCAAGTAGGCAGAAAAGAGTCATTAAAACTTATCCATCTCCCAGGTCATAAAATAAGCCTCCGCAACTCTTAAAGAACAAGTCTAGAGGTAAGAGTCTTCGATTGCCATACACTTAGAATTTAATAAAACGTATGTTAAAATTCTTCATGTATTGTGAATGAAAAATACTACTGGCAGATATCTCATGGATCAAAGAACAAATAATATAAAAATTAAATGCTAAAAACTAAACCATGAAAGCAAAAGGCTAGGTGAGAAACAGAGACACAAATAAAAAATCAGGAGATTCAACAAAGCCAAAAGCTGGCTTGCTGTAGGCTGGCAAATATACGCTTAAAAAAAAGAAATAAGGTACAAAGGAACTGTAAAAAGAACAAAACTACAAGTAAAACAGATTAATATTACTAACTTCATACTAATAAATGTTAAGCAATAATTACAATTAAAAAAACCAAAAATATATACCAAAACTTTGGATTGTAAGGGTGCATGGTTGGCTCAATACATGCACGTAAGCTCAGACTCATGCTGATCCTCTTGTCTCAGCCTCCCCAGTGGCTGGGATTACAGGCGGGTGTCACCACAGTTGGTTCCAGTGGCCGGCACAGCGTGCTCACGGTTCTGCAGCTGGCACAGCATGTACTGGGGATCAAACCGGGTCTTTACACTTGGCCAGGCAGGCGCTTAGACCGCCGAGCTATCTCTCCAGCTCAAGATGAGACTTTTGAAAGGTGGTTGGATTATGGGGGCGTGCAGCTGATGTGCCCTTAGGAGGAGGGGTCTGGTTTGAAGTGGGGTCACTGGGGTGTGGCCGAAAGCCTAAGTCTTCCTTCTAGGGCTCTGCTTTTTCCCTCTGCATCTGATCCTGCCTCGGAGTCTGCTGACTATGGTCTGAAACACGAGGCCCAATAAAGGCCTCTTCCCTGAAGTGTCAGTTACTTTGCTTGTTTCTGGGACAAAGCACTTAAGAATCAAGGCTAAGAAAAGTCACATGATTACCAATAGATGCAGGAAAAAACCCTTAATAAAATTTGACCTCTATTCATGATTAAAACCCTAAATAAATTAGGCATATAAGGATCATACCTCAACATAATAAAGGCAGCAGATGACAAACCCACAGCCAATATCCTACTGAGTGGGGAAAAACTGAAAGCATTTCTTCTAAAATCAGGAATGAAACAAGGACATGTCTCCTTACCACTCTTATTCAATGTATTTTGGGAATCTTTAGTCACAGCAATTAGAAAGCAAGGGAAAGAAATAAAAGGGATACAAAAGCAGGGAAGGAGGAAACCATAGCCCTTGGAGGATGATTATTCTATACCTAGAAAACCCTCAAGGTCCACCAAGTCTCTTAGAACCAACCAACCAACCAAACCCAGGGAAGTAACTAAATACAGCATCAACATACAAAATCCCTCAGCTTTTCTAGACCCCAATAATGAACTTGCTGGGAAAGAGGTCAGGAAAGCAAAAAGGAAAACCTAAAAGTGACCCACGGAGGTGGAAGATGTCTCCAATTATAAAACACTGAAGAAAGAAACTGAAGTCATCACTCAAGGATGGAGAAACACTTCCCATGCTCATGGACTGGGAAGAATTAACATCGTTAAAATTGTGATGTGACTGTTCACAATCTACAGGTTCAATGCAGTCACCATCAAAACAATGAACAATCTTTATAAGTTAGAAAAAAAAAATCCCACAATGCACATGGAACCTCAAAAAGGAATAGCCAAAGCAATTCTGAGCACAAAAAAACCCCCCAAAACCAAAGCTGATTTCGCAACAGCAAGACCTTTGTGAGCAGTTTGTTCCGGAAACATGCTCGTAGTCCAAAGCACTTGTATATCAAAGTAAATTCCCTCATAAGGATGGAAACACAGACGATTTGTTTTACAACTCAAAAATATTCATATAAAAATTACAATGCTGTGATATAATGCAAAACAAAAAGGAAAATAATCACACTACCCTGCACTTACTTTTGAAGACCTTTGTGTCAGGTTTGAGGGAGGTAAGAGAGGAGGGTTACTGGGCACCATGACTTCCGCTATCACCAATGGAGTCAGTGCTATTTACTGGCTCAGTGGAATCCTTCTTTCTGTGGAACTTGAGCAAGGGACCTAGCTGCTGACACTTGCTTTTGTCTCCCTTGGAGGATTTTGTGGAAAGGTGACATTGTTGTTCAACAGGTTTATTGCTTGCGCTGTGACAGCTTTAGTCAGGGGGTGCTTTTCTACAAAATTCTGCAGTTTTCCATCTTTTACATTTCTCCCTAATCTCATCTGAAGGGAGGGATTCTCCTCTATTTTTCCTCCTCCTCCATATATGGATCCCCTCCATAACTTCTTGCTGTTGGGGACAGGACCACCCACAATCCCACAGGGAGGGAGAGGGAGGAGGGAGAAGAACCACTGGGTCTGTTGTGGTCACACGACATTCGGCATCACGCTGTTCCTATCCTAAGACATCACTCGCTTATCAAGTTGAAATTCGTTAAAAATGTTTCCCTGTGTGCAACAGTCACAGAACAAGTTTGTCACAACTCAAAGTTTTACTGTATGTGACTTCAAAATGTATCACAGAGCCTCAGTAACACAAACAGCACGGTGCTGGCTTAAAACCTGACAGACCAGTGGAACAGAAGACAGTGTCTGGGAATAAACCCACACATCCACAGCTATCCAATTCTTGACAAAGGAACCCTGAACATATTAGCAAAAAGACAGCTTCTTGAATATGCAATAAGTAGTGCAGGGAAATCAGTAAACAATTCAACGAGTGCTCTCACTCTGTATGAAAATCAACTAAGAGGACTAAGCATCTACTTTGGCAAGTGTAGGGACCAGGGTCTGATCCCTGGTCCTGCATGCTGTGCTGGCCCCACCCTGGTGAATGAGTCCGGGTGTGGTGGTGCATGCCTGTAATCCCAGCACTGGGAAAGCTGAAAATAGAAGGATCATTATGAGTCTGAGCTGTGTAGTGAGACCCCATACCAAATACATAAATGAAAAAAAAAAAAAAAAAAAGAAAGAAATCAACTAAGAAATAAATCAGACCTTCACGCAAGACCTGAAACTTTGAAAATACCAGAGGAAAATAGGAAATGCTTTCAGACAAAGGCATAGGCAAAAGTTTCCTCAATAGGACCAATGGCTCAGGATTCAATAGCAAGAACTGACAAGTTGGATTGCATCAGGTTAAAAAGTTTGGGCCAGGGAGATAGCTCAGCAGCATGAGCACGTTCCTGGCAAGTAAAATGTCCTGGCTTTGAGCCCTTGCACCACAAAAATAAAAAATAAGAAATAAAAAGTTTCTGCACAGCAAAGGAAATAATCAGTGGAATGAAGAGACAGCCTATGGAATGGGAGGAAATCTGTCAGGTAGCTATTTGACAGGATTAATATGCAGAATATAAAAGAACTAAAATAAAATACCAAAGAACAAACAATCCAAGCAATAAGTCAGCAAAATGAACTGGCCAGACAATTCTAAGTGCAAATGGCCAATAAAACTCTGAGCGGATGCTCAATATCTTCAGGCATCAGGGAAATACAAGTTAGAACTACACTGAGATCGCATCTCACCCTGGTGTGAATGACCAGTGTTGTCAAGAGAACAAAACCAGCAGATAGTGAGACGTGGGAAAAGGAACCCTTATGTCCTGTGGGTGGCAGTACAAAGTAGTACAGCCATTCGAACATCAGAATGGAGGTCCCTCAAAAAACTAAAAGTAGAACTATAGGGTCCAGCCACCCTATTCCTGGGTATATACCCAAAGGAGTTAGAGTCAACACACCACAGACACCTGCATCCCCCCGTTTCTCATGGTACCATTCACAACAGCCCACATATGGAACAGCCTCAAGGTCCACCACCAAATGAATGGACACGGCATGTGTAGTGGAGTATTATTAGCTCTGAAGGGCAAAATCATTTCATTGGCAGGAAGATGGGTGGAAACGGAGAATCACTACTTGTTAAGCTAAACACTCCAGGCCCAGAAAGATAAGCATCTCAAATTTTCTCTTGCATGTGGGATTCGACAGAAAATATGACAGGGCAATAGAAGGGGAACTCTTTGGGAAGAGGAAAGGGACATGGAGGGGTAAGAATACTTTGGAGACTGGATACTATTGAAGCACATTATACGTGTGTGTGAAAATGCCATATTGAAATGCATTGTCTTATACAATTAATGTGCATGAATTATAATAGAACAGACTTGCCAAAACTGACTCCAAACAATATGTAACTTGGGCCCATGAGATAGCTCAGCAGACTAAAGCACCTGCTTAGGCAAGTGCAGGGACCATAATTCAATCCCTGGCACCATATACCACGCCAGCCCCTCCTCCAGGGCGGGCTGAGCCAACCACAGAGTCTGGGCCTAGTGGGGCACACCTGCAATCCCAGTGCTGGGCAGGCTGAGAACAGAGGCTGAGCTGTGTCGTGAGACCCTGTAACAACCAAATACATTTAAAAAGAAAAGAGACTTGAATAAGTATCAGAAAAATAGAAGCAGTTTAAAAATCTCCCTGCAAAGAAAATACCAGGCACACAGAATCAACATGAAGAAGCCCAAACATGCAAAGATGTAAGAACCACCAAGTTATGCAAGTCTCACAGAGAACAAGGAATACGACTCAACTTGCTCTTTCAGATTTTTAATAGCGATATCCTTTTAGCTAAACGTAAGAAAGGAACCAGACAGGAAACAGACACAGATGCAAAAATCTGAACGGAATACCAGCCAACTGGACTTAGCTGGGTGTAAACGTGTAACTACCAGCTCCCAGGGAGCTTATTCCAGGAATGTTAGAAAATCTATAGATGTCATCAGGAATCGAACCCTATAGATCATCCTAATATCTGCAGGTAAGTTAAACTTAGTAAGCTGGGAAAAAAACTTCATTAACTGGACAGAAACGGTTCATGAAAAATGTAAGAACCTATTCTGAAACGGGAAGGCATGGGTGCAACTTCCTCTGCCACGTCTATTCAACGCTGTACGTTTGCAGTCCCAGATATCGTAATAGGAAAAAAGGAAATTACAAGCATATAGATAGGAAATAGAGCTACAGATGCTATGATGGTTGGCATAAAAAATACAAAAGAATCTAAATAGATATACATAGCATTGATAAAGCTGGCAGTGGAGAGAGAAGAATGTATTAATAACAAAAGAAACCAGAAAATGCTTTTTAAAACAGGAAATATTTTGTCCAGATCTTAGCATAAATTTGAGTTCCACCCAGATGGTTAAAAGATCATGAGGAAAAGATGGAGCAGGGCAGAGAGGTGACAGGCAACGTCCCACAGTAGAGCACTCATACCAAGAAGGCCAGGGACCTAGCACCACAGCCAGGGACAAAGAAATGGAGGGCATTAGGCTGGAAGACTCATGAGCCATTGCGGAGGAGGGGCTGTTGCATGGGAGTTCTGGATCCAGGAATCTAGCTGTAAAAAATTTAGTGTAGAATCAGAGGGGACCTGGTGAGATAGTTCAGTGGTTTAAGTGCCTGCTTGGCAAGCGCAAGAACCTGGGTTTGATTGCTGGTAACATGCTGTGCCAGCCACTTGAACCATGCATGGTGGTGCATGCCTGTAATCTCAGTGCTGGGGAGGCTGAGCCAGGAGGATCACTATGAGTCCCAGCTGCGTAGTGAGAGCCTGTACCAAATTTAAAAAAAAAAAAAAATCAAGAGAGGGTATGTGGAGATAAGGGGCTCAGTAATGTGGTCCCTGAGCAGAGAGTGAGCCTGCTGTGGAAGGGGCGGGGGTGGGGGACCATGGGCAAAAGTGGTTTCAGTTCTTCATCCAATGCAATTAAATCCCCCAGGTTGGTCACCGTGCCTGGTAAACCCCTTCTGAGATTTACAGGAGCAAGCCAAGTGTAACTAAAACACTGCTGAACTAAACAAGACCTGCCTACCGATAATGGGCTGGTTATGAAGCGGTGCTAAGATGTCATGGTGTTGGCACAGAGAAGGCTGCACGGAGCAGAGCCTGACACGGACCATGCCCATGCAGCAGATTTACGGAGGAAGTGGGAACTGCTCAGCACAGAAAGCCAGAAAACACGGGCATCGAGGGGAGATTATTGCTAGAAAAGAGGAAGGGGGAGGAGAGGGGAAGGAGGGCGTAAGGGCGAGTATGGAACGGCTAGGAGCCAGACATGTCATGTGGATGCATGAGAATACTATATTTAAATCTAAAAATGTGTAAAATTAATGGGCACTAATACAAAATATATTTTTAAATGATCATCTATATGGAAAATACAGGCCAAGTTAGAACCCTAAAAATCATTCGCAAATGAAGGACTCACTCATAAAACTTTAAATTTTTGTAGTGAAAATGCAGGCAACGTTTCCTCTTAAGACACAAAACCAGCAACCCTAAAATGCCGACACAGTTAAGAACTGCTGCTGGTTCAAGAGACTCATACAACGTATAGCTTGTATTTTCTTTAGGCTAGGAAAATGAATTGCCAACACAAAGAACCTTCACAAATCAACATGAAAGAACTGCCAAACAGAAAAATGTACAAAAGACACAATTAGATAATATAGGGAGAGAGAATTACATATGACTAGCCGGGGATATATAGCTCAGTAGCACAGCGCCTGTCTAGCAAGTACGAGGTCTTGAGTTCGAGTCCCGGTATCAAAAAAGAATAACTCCAAAACCTCAGCCAAAATACATATGGCTAACATGTGAAGAGATGCCTGAAGTTTCTTTTAAACATGGGAATACAAATTGAACCACAATGGACTACCACATACAGATATTCTGAATAAGTACTTTGAATATGCAATATGACAACCATTGTTAATGTCCTATCCTCTTGTTTTGTAAAGCTGTGTTGTTTGTATTGTTTTTGTTTCTATTTTAAAAATTCTCTTCTAATAAAAAAGGCCACAGTGGAATCCCATACTTGTTCCACTGGCAAAAATCAATGATCATATGAGTGTTGCAAAGACGTCCCACAGGATGTCCGAGAGTGTAAGCCGGTACCACCAACTGGCTGCACAGTTACGAGTTACATATTCCTACATGCTGTGAGCCAGCAATTCTCCCCTAGGAGAAAGCCTGCGCCAGGAAACAGGAGTGAGGGAGCACTGCTCCCCTGAGCAAAACACTGGAACTAATTCCAGCGCTCAGGAAAAAGCACAGTACAGTCCCAGGAGGGAGCAGAGCTCACCACGAAGAGCAAAGAACTCTGACTTGGGGTGACAGACCTGAATTGCACCGAGGTCAAGCTGGGCTGTGAGTCTGAGCTGTGTAGTAAGACCCTGTACCAAATTTAAAAAAAAAAAAAAAAAAAATTGGTGCACTGTGCAATCCAGACAAGTGGGACAGGAGGATCACTAGGAGTTTAAGGCCAGCGTGGGTGCATAAAGAGACTGTGGTTCAATCAATCAAAGAAGCCCTTAGGGCCTGCCAGATAGCTCAGCGGACTAAAGCGCCTGCTTAGACAGATGCAGGGGCGGGGGGATCGATCCCCAGCGTGCTGTGCTGGCCCCGCCCCCAGAGAGCCCTGAGAAGGCAATTGAGACCGGGTGTGGTGGCACACACCTGTAATCCTAGCACTTGGGAGGCGGAAAACAGGAGAATCACTACGAGTCCAATCTGTATAGTGAGGCCCTATAGACACTGTACTAAATACAAAAAAAAAAAAAAAAAAAAAAGCCCTTAAAGACAACACGCAGATGGGGAGACAGCTCAGCAGCAGAAGCACCTGCCTGGCAAGTGCAAGATCCTCAGTTCAATCCTTGGTACAAAAAAAAACAAAAAAAAAACCAACCCACATAATACAATACAAATAAAAATTTAACAAACACTAACTTTTATAAAGCAAGAGAATAAACAAAATTTAGGAGACAGCAGGGGTGGGGTGGGAGAGGAAACAGGATCAGGAGGCCAGAAAAGTTAGCTACGTGTTGCCTCCAGTGTCCTTAAAAAAGTAAAATAAAATTTGGGAAGCAGGCATGGGGGTTTCATTACAACTTGAAAACAGTAAAATATAAATGGCAATATCTTGTGCACCAAGGATTGTGACTTAATATGACCCTATGCAACCAAGGCTCATAAAAACAAAAACAAAAACAAAACAAAAAAACCTTCACTCCTTTCAAAATCGGGCAATGGCTCCCCATGGCATTACATCCCCCAGGAGGCCTAAGCTGTGACATCTGGCTACTCTCTATAAGGAAAGACGGAGTGGAAGATGGAAGGAAGGAAAGCACAGAAAGAAACTAAAGGAACCAGCTGCAGCATTGCACGATCCTGGAGTCCAGCCCGCTGGACCTCGACAGCCACTCTGCAGTCAGATGCAGGCAAAGCTCTGCAAAGACATGGGACGGACACCATCATGGCGCCTGTGTAGTCAGTTATCTCCTCCCTTTGTTCTTTGGAAAAATTCTCACTTGTCTAGTGTGGCGGCTGCCAGCTACTGAGGCTCTTCACATTTCAAAAAAGTAAAATGCTCCCTTGGTTACCTTAGTCCTGGGTTGAGGTTTGAGACCCGCATGGGTTAGTGGTTGTTGGATATGACCCACACTCTCCTGCCACTCTGGGGAGTTGCTGTGGGTAGCACCACTTTAAGCCCATTTCTTCTGCATGTGGAGACTGCACACAGAGAGAGCCAGAGACACATGTGGGACAGGCCTGGGGGAGCTCTGCTGCATTTTGAGGCTGTCACAGCTGCAGGCAGGGACCACAGGGCACAGGACTGCAGCTTCAAGAAGAGCAGAGAACTGCAACCTCTTCCCTCCAGTGCGGTCCCTCACCTGGGATGCTTGGGGCAGGTGTGTGCGACCCTTCCCCTTAGGCTCTCATCCATCCCCCACCTGTCCTGCACCCTGGACCCTTCTGCTGCAAGTCAGCATCTCTGGGAAGACCACAGGGGCTGCTCAAGAAATGCCAAGTACTCTGCGGGAGTTCAAGGCATTGCAGCTGTCAATCCTCAGAAGCTCAGGGAAGGCGGCTGGGGAGTGGAGAAAAATCCTCAAGCGCAGGTCCCTGGAAGACCCTTGTCCTAACCGGTGTCTGCACAGTGGTCACCCTGCCCATCCCAAGCTATCAGCCAGAAGCAATGACCATGACACATCGCAGCAGGAACGGTCCTTAAAGTGGCCAGTCCAGACAAGAAAGCTGCAAACCAAGAAGCTAGGGCTTAAATATCAAGCGTCCCCCAAAGCTCATGGGTGGAGGACCTGATCCTCCATCTGGAGCGAGGAGAGGCGAATGGATCTTGAGTGTGCGGACTGCATTAATCAGTGGGCTAACTTTAATAATTTATCAATAATGGATTAATCTACTAACGAGCTCAGAGCAGAACAGGTTGTTAGGAGATAGGACCCAGCTGGAGGAGGTGATCCCTGGGGTGTCCCTGGGCTGTGCCCCTAAAGGTGGCCTCTCTGCTCCAGCTCTTTCCTTGCTTCCTGGCTGCCGGGAGGTGAGCAGCTATCCCCTGCAGGGCCCTGGTCCCTTCTGCTTGGAGCAGACCATGGACTACAAATGTGAGCTTCAATAAAACTCTCCTAACAGGCAAGGAAAGTGAAAGTGACAGACACAGGAAATGAGACAAGGAGCTACACCTCCTCCCCCGGGCCAGCTCCGACGGGGCAAGCCATCAAGAACACCAGGCCTTGCGGTCTTTTGATTCTGACCTCCCTCTGTCCGAGACATGAGCCGAGTTCTCTGTCCTTGGGGCTCTGCAGAGCTTCCTGTATGAGCACCCCGCCACACACAGGGGCAGGCACGTCACATAGTCCTTTCCTGCTGGGGCAGAGGACGACCTTAGAAGGTGGGTGCCACCACTGCCTCAAGGCGATGCTAGGCGGCGGCACAGCTGGCAATTGAAACACACGTGCCATGCCGTGTGTGCGTCTTACTCCCAGGCTGTACTCGCACACACCCTTCCTTCCTTCCTTCATTAGTTCAGCAAACACCAGTGAGCACCCAGCAGGCACCAGGCCTGGTTCAGGAGCCGGGGCACAGTTCTGAGTGGACCTGCTGCAGCCACCTCAGAGCCTTCAAGCCAGAGAAACAGGGAGGCAGACAATGCCGGGCGAGGGGCGCGTTCTGAAGATGACCAAGTGGGGGGAAGCACACGGGGCTGGGGGCCGGGGGCCGGGGTCAAGGCCGCAGGCAGCACTCGCCGCAGGCAGCACTCTCCGCATGCCAGCAGCTCTGCCGCACAGTCTGTGCCCCAACTGCTCAGTTCAGCAAAAGCAGCGTGGATGAAACGCAAGCGCACAGGCCTGGCTATGTGCCCACAGGGCTTCATTCCTGGACACAGAGCTTAGGATTCTAGGCAAACTTCACCCGCTAGAAAGCGTGCTTCTCTTGCTCTTTCCACCACCATTTAGGGCTATAAAATCCATCCTGAGCTTGAAAACCAGAACAGGTGGTGACCCAGAGCTGAGCCCAGGGCCGCGGCCTGCCAACTTGCGGGGAGAAGCTTGACTGCGGTAAGGACACGGGATGCACACCAGGCAGGGACCAAGTAACATGAAAGTCAAGCACAGCAGAGCCCCACGCCCTTGACAAGGGTGACGGCACGTGCAGTGGCCCGTCTGCATGACTGGAGAGGGGAAGGAGGCAGAATATTGCCCGGGACAGCAGGAATCTGGTTCTGTCACCTTCCTGGTGATGACTCTGATCTCTGTGTGACCCTCAAGCCATTGCTGCATGGCTGGATGAGGCAGGCAAAGGGAGCACGGATGGCAGGTGTCCAACTCACCCACGATGTCCACCACATCCCGCCGGATGAGCGGCTCTCCACCTGTGAGCCGGATCTTGTCAATGCCTTCTTTCACAAAAAGCCGGGCAAGGGTTAGGATCTCCTCTGTGGTCAGCAGGTCAGCCTTGGGGGTCAAGGGGACGCCCTCCTCGGGCATGCAGTACTGGCCTGCAGAAGGGAAGGTGCAAAAGGGGTGCAAAATGGGAACTGCAGGCAGGGAGGCCCGGAGTTGCCCCAGAGCCCATCATGGGCAGGATGGGGAGCGGCCACTATGTCCGAGTGTTGCAAACCTGAATGGGACCTTTCTCATCTCTGCACGGGCAGATCCTTCCTCCCAAATGTGGCCTGCACCTCCCTCTTTGGGGGCCACGGCTGTATGCCAAAGGTGATAAACTAGGTGGAGGGCAGGGCCTGGCCTGGGTCAGGTGATGCCAAGAAGCTGGCTTCCTCACTGGGCAACGCCTGTGTGGACAGACCAGGGCCCCGGTGCTACTCCTGCTGGAATCATTCATCCTCTTTGTTCCGAGCTGTGCCTGTGCCCTCTTTGGACATGCCAGGAAATAAAGAGAAGTCTTTCTGGCCTAGAGAAAGCTGCTGTCCTCTGTACCCACCAGTGTTCTAAAAGCTGACCTCTAAGCTACAGGTTATTAACAGTTCTGCTCTCCGTTCAGGTCGGGGAGAAGAATGGAGTTAACAGGCGAGGGAGGGCCACTCCTTGCAAGCTACTTTCGGTGCGGCTTGCGCAAGGGTTGGGTCGAGACCTGCTAGAGTACAAAGTCAAATTGGCATAGTGGGTGCAGAATTGGACTCTTGAGACAAAATTGGTAGGATCGAAATGTGCAGTAGGTAGTATTTTGCTGGATTAAACATTTGCCAAATGCAAGTTTACTTACTGGCCCATGAAGTACACTTACTATAAACTGCAGTAGCAGGGAGGGAGGGAATGAAGGAGAAAAAGGAGGGAAGGGGGAAAGAAAAGGAGGGAGACCCAACTGTGGAAGCCCACCTGGCAGGGCAGGCACCCCAAAGTGTCCTCTGCACAGGGTAATGTGGCATGAATGCTCTGTCCTAGGGCTGGGGCATCCGTGGCCTGCAGTGACTGTTGTGGGCGTTGTCTGTGTGGATCACATGTTTGTAATGTCAACTTCCCCTGAAGTGAAGCAGGAGCTCAGAAGAGGGAGAGATCTCGGATGCAATCTTATTCCTAAACCCAATGGCAATTCTGCTCTCAAATCCCATCTCAAGTAGGTCTGAGGGTTCACAACCCTGAAACCCAACCCTAATTCCTACCATCCTTCCCAGCAAGGTGGGGGAGGGTGGGAAAGTTGGAGGTGGAACTAGAAGACAGAGCAGCTTTCTGGGCATGAGCTCATAGAACAAACATGAGTCAGCGGAAGGACCAGTCCAGAGCCAGCCTAGCCCGGCAGGGCCACTCACATCTGAGGTTGCACTTCTCGGTGAGCGAAATCCGAAGGTAGCTGTGGTGCCGGCCAAAGCTGTCCGCGAGGAAGGCAGAGAAGGGGGCTGTGTGCTCTCGCAAGAACTGCCGCCGCCTGGACAGCTCCTGCAAGGACAGGGACAGGAGCGCTGGGAGGACGGCCCAGAAAAGAGGGGCCAGAGTGGGGCAGCTCCTTGCCTGGCTGTGGCATTTGGTCAATGCTTCTCACCTTCCAGTCAATCTGGGCTCTGCAATCATCCCTCCAGCCCCACAGGCAGGCTGGGAGACAGGCCCACCTCCTAGGACTGAGCCAAGGGTGGGGACCTCAGCCTTGGCAGGGCAGTGGAGGGACAGGCCCATGGGGATTTGCTTCAGTCTTACTCTGTGCCCCACCCTGTACCAGCAGGAAGGATCAGGTACCTATTGTGTAGGGCCTGAGGGGAGGAGACATGGCCACAGGCTCTGGAAGGCCCTAGAAGTGGAGTTCCTGGCACGTTTCCATAAGCAGCTACATGCAAGGCAGTCCTTGGTCAATTGCCCGAAATCCAGGCCCTCACTTGCCAAGATGTCCTCCTCACCCCAATTTAGCATATGGGAGTGGGAGTGATGGGGTAAGAGGAACAAAATAAATTCAGGAATTGCAAAAGGGTGAGGACAACAAGATAACTCAGCAGAAACCCAGAAAGAATCCTGACTGAGGAGCAGCCTACTATGAGCCACTGGCTCTGGACATCCAGTTCTGGACGCCGCAGCCCCATCCAACATGCACTCGCCTTGTACTCATCACTTGGGTATTAACAAGCCTCAGGCCTCTCTCTGATGCTGTACGTCCTACTTTGGCTCTGTCTGTGCGCCATTCCCTTCGATCTCCTGGAGGAAAAACTGTACCAGTCAAAGGAACCCAGAATTCAGGGCAAAGTAAGAGCAGAGAGCCAACCGGCTCATTCAGGATGGGCTGGAACCTAGGGAAGGTGGCAGAAAGCTCCCAGGGCTCCAGTCTGGACTAGGTGGTATTTCCTGTGAGACGCGGTCCTGCCTCAGTATCCCCAGCGTGGAGCACCGTACGATGGTCCTGAGTGTTGAACCACTGTGTCTAAACCCAAGTAGAGCTGCCTGCCTTTGATCTAATGAAGACGCAAGAGTGACATCGTCTTTCCTGTTCAGGCTGTCAAAATGATTTAGTGTAGGGCTGGGGAGGCAGCTTTGCAGTCCTGCCTGGCAAGTGCAAAGACCTGGGTTCAATCCCTGGTTCCGCATGCCATACTGGCTCCAGAACTCCAGGAGCACAGTGCTGGCTACCAAAACCAGGTGTGGTGGCACACGCCTGTAATCCCAGTGCTGGGGAGGATGAGACAGGAGGATCACTATGAGTCTGAGCTGCATAGCATGACCCTATACCAAATACATAAAGATTTTTTTAAAAAAATTAAGAACAGTTTAGTCTAGGAGTAGTTCTCAAGGCTGGTGGCACCTGAAGCACTTCTAGGAAGAGTTGATACCAGAACCTCACCCCAAAGACTGACTCAGGCACGTGCCTCGGCTCCCACTCTGCAGCTAGGGCTAAGCAGTGCCCGCCCAGGGGATGCCAGTAGTAGGTGCCACTTTGCTCCAGTCGTAGAAGATGGGTTCTGAGGACAGGCTTTGGAGCAGCCAGAGCTGCAGCATGCACCTCCATCTCGACCTTCCTTTCCTCCTCTGTATAGATAATAATCTTAACTCAACTGGAGTGCCTGACACAAGCAGGTATCCATAAGCCAACACTGTTGTTTTCCCGTTAGAACTCCTACTGATGTGTGTTCATTCCTTAAACAAATATTCATAAAGGTGGCCTGCTGTGATTGCTTTTCCTACTTTGTGTTAATTTCCCAGCTTTGCTAGATCCTGCCTTCAAACCCTACTGATGGCAGGTGGCCCACGGCTGGGCATTTCAGACCTGCAGCTGCACTACCAGAAGCAGGGTAAGCAGAGCCTGAGCTTCCCAAGACACAGCTACTAGTGCTACAGAACCTGGCACTGGGCAGCCCGCCGTGTGCTTTGGGTTCCTTCTCATCCAGCTGTGCCCACTGGGGGAGAGGGGTGGGGAAGGATAGCATGAGGAGCTTCTTAAGGGAGGTCACTGCCTTCCAAAGACTGGAACAGTGAAGGATAGACCCTAAAGCACTCTCAAGTCTAGGCAGTAGCAGGGGAAAAATAAGCCATTCCACTCTCAGCTGTCTCCGCTCCCTACTTACCTGCTATCCACATACTATACAGCAGGCAGTGCTTACAGTGGATCTTGATCAAATGACACAGCCAAGTGCCCGCCCCAGGCCTGGTTCTCCTGCCCTCTCTGCCATGCCCACCTCAGGTGTGGGGCCCTCAGTCCTACACCTGCTGGAAAGCACAGTCCACTTCCCTGAGACATGAGTATGGAGGAGCCAGGCAGATTAGAAACTAAGAGGACCCCCCAGAGAGCCCCACTTTCATGCAGGTCCCCCCCTGCTGTCCTCCTTCCAGCCTCTCCCTGTACCCACTTCCCCTGGTTCTCTTGCCAGCATCTGATCCTTCGTGGCATCCTCAATAGGCAGGTGACTGCCCTGTCCGCGGCAACCTTCACCCCTGTCCGTGCCACAGAGAGCAGGCCCAGGACCTCAGGCCAGCCCCTTGCTGCCCAAGAGAGCTCGCGTGCACCCTCAGTGGGAGAAAGAGGGCGCACCTGAGTCCTCCATGTGTAGGCCACTGCAGTCAGGACACCAGGTCCCCTGTGCAACTTGTAAGCTACTCAACGCACCAGCTCCCACTTACATGTCACTTCTTTCACACCTGACACCTGAGTTGAGTTGCTTTCCACTGTGGCTCTGAGGCCCTATGGGGCACTGGGTCAGCTGCCCTGCAGGAAGGGAAGGCAGGACAGGATTCCGAATAGCCCATCCCTGCTTCTGCCAACTGGCAAGCTCTGTGCATGGGCTGAACGTACGCGTCTCATCTTGCCTCCAAGATCCTCTTAAGGATGAATCTCCTTGCCTTTCCGCACTGTGTAAACTAAGATGGGATGGTCCAGTGCTCTGATTTATAGACAGGAAGTAGCAACCTGGGCGCAAGATCAACTGGGGATGGGTGGCGGGTGAGAATGGACTCCCTGTCCAGAGCTCAATGTATAATTCCACGACTCTTCACCAGCTGCATTTGAAGGAGTCCAAGGCATTTGCTGACCCCACTGCCTTCACAGCTACATACATTAAGGCCCCAGAGAGGCATGGAGAAGGCAGGAGCAACCCCATGCCCAGGCTCCTGCAGCACGCAGGCTGGATTCAACTCCAGCAGTCTGCTCCAGGGCCTGTGCTGCTCCTATTACCTCAGACTTGGAAGGGGAAGGGCAGGCGCCAGTCCTCCCTCTGGGACCCTCCCAGGCAGGCAGGCAGGCAGGCAGAGCCCCTCAATGTCAGGAACTGAGCTCCTTCTCCCTTGCTTCTGAGTTACTCTACCTTTGATGTGCCACCTCTCTCACTGCATTTATGGTGAGGACCACCAAAGACCACATAGCAAGACCCCCAGCACAGGCCTTTTCTTAAATGCAGCAAATTAGGAGGAATGGAGAAATTTCACTTTTTCCAAGTCTTTAAAGAACTCTCAGCTATCTTTGCTTTAGCAGCTTTCCCCAGTGAATTCCTGAGTTAACACCACCCGAAAATGCTTCATTTCCCAACAACTGGCCTGCCCACCCTAGGATCCCTGAGGGGCTGGGACCCAGGGGAAGTAAATCAGTCTGGGCAGAAGCCTGTCCCCTCACTGAGCAAGAGAGAAGGACCAATGATTGGAGCCAGAATTCCAGGATGGGAAGCTCATTCCCGGAAGACAAGGAGATGGTTCTACTAAAGCTTTTCATTTATTTATTTATTTTTCAGAACCGGGGATGGAACTCAGGCCCCTGCACTTGCCAAAACAAATGAAGAGCTGCTCATACCCCAATGTTTCTCTAACCACACAAGCAAAACACCACATTTCCAACTTGTTAAGGCACGAAACACTTCCAGGAGTTCTGCCTAGGATTGAGGGATCCTTTCAAACTCTGAAGAGGCAGGAACCCCTAATCCGGGAAAGAGAGGGCCTTGCTCTGTTCCCCTCTAGAACGAGACTCAACTCCACCAAGGGAGCCAACTGAAGACCGACACACACAAAAAGCTGGGACACGGAACCCTGTGACTACAAAGTGAGAACTTGGTGGCACCACGCTGATTTATTATTATTTTTTGGTCAGCGTGAGGCAGGTGTCTCAGGGCACCTAATCACAAACACCCGGGAATTAGGTGCGAAAATGTTTAAAGAGTAGGCTGGGGGTGAGGCAGGGCTGGGGGGAACTAATAAAACACGGCCCTAGACCCTAGTCCCATCCCTGGGGGGTCCCCCTTTGAGGGCACTGCTGACGCCTGGAAGAGGGTGGCATCGCTGGGGTACGGGAGCGTCCGAAGGGAGACTGCCAGGGGTCTCTCCTGCTGGACTAGTACGTGAGGCAGGTGCGGATCTGGTGACACGACCCGCTATTAAGCAACCGGGGTTCTTCCCATATGCAGCCTCCGAGGCCAGACTGGTGGTGGGGCAGGCGTGGGCCACCTCCCAGGACCACGCGGACGCCAGTGCGCTGGCTCACCTCTGTGGCGGGTCGCACGGGCTCCCTGGGGCTGGGCTGCGTCACTGGCACCCCCGAGCTACATCCCCTGGCGCTGGACCTCAGGAGCCAACAGATCCTCCGGCACACGGGTTGCACTGCCATTAGGCCGCAGGTGAGAGGTCCCGGCGAGTCCTGACCTCACAGCTCTCTAACCCGGGACTTGCCGGGTCGTCCGGGCGGGGCGGGGCGGGGCGGGCCACACGCAGCCAATCAGCAAGCGAGCCGCGCGGCCTTCTGGGAGATGTAGTCCCATTTCTCTGCCTTTTCCGGGCAGGCAGCTTCAGTAGCTCGGAAGTGTCAATTCAAGCAAAGTCAGGCTCTCTTCCGCCAGATTCCTCCCGTCTGGTATTTAGGATGTGGCGCAACCCATGCAGAGTGTTGTAAGCAGGACAGGACGAGGGCCAGGAGGAGCACTGCCCCGGAAGACAAGAAAATGCTAAGATAAAAAATATTTTAGTGCCTCATTTCAAAAGATTAAAATGAATGCCTCCTCCCTCCAAATCACAGAATGTCAGAAATTTAAATGAAAATAAGATAGACCTTACCCTTGCACAATTCAACTCCTTTGACCTTACCCCAGGCCCCAGTTGTAGGATAGTCAGCTCCCTCAGATACACATCTACAGCTGTGCGGGACAAAGCACTAACAATCCTGGCCTCTTTGAACAACAGCACAGAAGGGCTGTGTTTCACTTTCAAAATGCTTCCTGTTTTATAGTGCATCACTTAACGTGACAATCCAGGCATGAGTGGGCTTTTCACTTTGCAACTGAGAAAGCCGAGGCTTAGAGAAGCTCTGTGATTTTTCCCAAGGCCACCAGGCCACAGGAATCAACACAGTTTCAAATCCAGGATAATTTGATTCCTATAATTATACAGTTCAGTTCAGCATTTCCTTGTGAGGGCTGGGGACATGCCTTCCTCTGAAAAATTGAACCATAGTCTTCAAGATTTTTGGATAGTAATACATTCAATGATCAACTTATTTAGGAATCATCAGGCTCAAACCATTATGCTTATTGTATCCAGAGCTACTGACACAGAATGCTGAAAATCAGTGACCAGAACAGACTAACTGCCAAATCTACAGATTAGGTGTATATTTGGAAGTTTGGCTAGGGTTCTGGATATTGAAGAATTGGTAGATGAGGAGAGGATTAATTGCTTGAAATGGACTTTAACAAATGCTGTGAGACTACCAGAGAGGTTGGGGTAGCTTTAGCTTTAGATTCAGCTGAGTTTCTCCTGGTACTCCTCAAACTTCAGACAATATATTGTTGAGGATGGAGTATATCTAGGTACATCGGAAACTGGTGAGAGAGGTCTGGCAAAAATCTATGTGCAGTAGACAGGAGACTGAAGACCTAACTTGGGGTTGCCCGAGTTCCATGCATTGCTGAGTTCCCGTGTGTCTGTTGGGTCAGGAGAACTGGATGTGGGGGCAAGGAGGAGGCCCACTCCTCAGTTGAAGGTCTTAGGGCTGAAGAAGTTGTCTTTGTACATGTGGACCACTTGGATAAGTCACATGGCTGTTCCATCGGGAATCATTTTTGAGGGTAAGGATGGGAGATAGAAGGAGTGGGTAGTAGAAGAGTAGGGGTGGTATCTTCTCACAGGCCATGAGGCAGACTGCTGGGAGAATTATAGGACGTTAGATCTTTGAAGTCTCTGTGCTGGCAGTCTTGTGTCCTCCAAAGGTACCTCCCACTCTTTGAACCCATCCAAAGTGCTACCAGCTGCACCAGCTGCATGAAAACTATCTAGATTTCACCCATCCTTACCCAAATTGCACGTGATAGGCCCAAGTGAAGGATCACACTGTCACTTTTTACTTAACCTTGTAACTCAAGAGCTGGACCAGATCTTAGCACACTGTTTAGTCTGTAAAATTATATTTTATCTACATTGTTGCAAATTTACTTAGACAACTCTAATGCTGAGAAACTTAAAGGCTTCCTGATGCTCTATTAAATGATTCCTGGTCCGTAGAATCTTATTTGTATTGAGCAAACTGCCTCATCTTTTCAGTATATGGTTGTTGATTGTCATTAAGTCTGGGCATTTTGAATACTCCCAGAGATACAAGATTGCCTTTAGGGAACTGCTGCAAGGACATAACACACCATTATTACTGGTAGTGATCTGATCCCAGCTTAGCTGGGACACTTTCCTCACCATCCTAACCATTCCTTCCCTACCTATCTTCCATCCCTAACCTTGTAAAAAGGACTTTCAATGCACATTAGTTGTAATGGGTGGGGGTATGGAAATACCTTCAAGAGCTCACAGCCCAGAGAAGGGCTCTGATGAAGAGTTTATGGACAGTTTTCTTGGGAAGGGAGTTTCTAGACACCCCTGGAGCTAAATACATGGCACTGTATGTGCACTTCTTTCTAGAGAGAGGTGGCTTTTATCTTACATTTAAGGAGACCCTTGACCCAAGAAAGAAGGAGTGTCTCCTAGTGTAGAAATCACCCTTCTGTGATTCCCGTCTACTGACCCTACTTTTACTCCCTGGAACTCTCTCTATATCCTGTCATTTGCAATCCTTCATGCAAGTACTCGCTTGGAGAACCACTCAGACTACTTCAAAGCTCAGGGGCATTTAAGGACATCTGAAGATGTGGCCATGCTTGCCTAGTGCAGGAAAAAGGTGAGATATAGTTGTATAATCATGACTTAGCACAGGAAACTCGCATGCATTGGTTACAGCACTATATAAGAATGTAAATATGAGATAACCTGTCTAAGGACTGTACAATAAGATGCAGGTGGTTCTTGGTCTCTACTCTGCCCCATGCTACCTGTTTTGCTGAAATCTTGCACACGTGCATTCTGTAACCTGGGTCCCTCACCTGCAAAAATCTCCCTTGGGGGGCCCCTGGCAAACAGCAGCAGTTACTGACAGCCTTTGTGTACAGTATTGTGTGAGTCACTGCACTACTGTGGTTCATCTTCCAGAGATTCCAAGCACTTCTGTCTGCACGTCCCAGCGATGAGCAGTAGTTTTGCAAGGGGATGATGCAGTGGCTCCTGCCTCCCCAGCTGTTCAAGAACCACACTGGCAAGTAGAACCTTCTGCAGGGATGGAGCCATCCCAAATCCCCATGTGGCTACGGAGCACCCGGAATGCAGTTCCACCCAAACCACATTTAAGTTTTAAAGTTTAATTTGTATTAAAAAAAACTCACATGTGACTACAGGCTGTGGGGTGGTTTGCTACTGTCCTAGAACCTGGAGTTCTCCAAAAAGAGGTAGACTTCATTTTCCACCTTGTTTCTGGGTGGGTTAGTACCCTGTTTTTGACCTGTAAAATAGGGTTAAAATGCTGCACGACTTCTGAGGCTAGCTCAGAAAATAAGATGCAACTTCCCCCTCTACTGACCTGATTACTGGAAGATCCATTCCTTCCTCTATGGGCTCTATTTCCTAATCCTCCAAAAAGGATTTCAGGGCACCTGCCTGTTGTGTCTCTTTCCCAACAGTTGACCTCTACCACCTGCACACGCTGTGATACCTAGTGAACTTATCTTGGGTTTCTAGGTGGAGCTGCCCAAGAGGAGGCCAGGGCAGGAGTCAGTGAGCAGCTAGACCAAGATGTCTGAGTAGTTATTCCTCTACTTCCCCGCCTCTGTTTTGCTCTCATCCTGACAATGCCCATACCCATCTCCACCTACAGCTAGTGCTCTATGACCCTTCTGCCATGATGCCAACTCGCATTGTGCCAGCAGCGCCCTTCTAAACCTTCTCCCTTCAGACTGGAGTGTGTGCGGGAGGCTCTCCTCTAGGGAAGGTCACTGGATGCCACCTCATCCCTGTTGACCCACTTAGCCTTGGCCCTATCACAAAAATAGTCCCTTCAGCAAAAATGTCCCTTCACAAACTCCAGGTGACTCTGCCATGTGCCTGGGACTTGAGGGTTTTCTGCCTCCATGCTGTCCACGGCTCATAGAGGCAATGACAACAAGTGACATGGTTTATTTTTGTACCTTCTGACTTATGCCCCTTTGAGAGCTGGTGACAAATCTAAATCATCCCTAATCACCTGGCACAACGTTGAATGAACTGTTATCTCTCAGTAAATGTGCAGTAAGTGGTAGATTCTGTATTCTTTACTTGCCAGAATGGCCGCTGATTTTTTTTTTTTTATTTGCTACCTGCCCAGCAAGGGTCAGCTGGGAACTCCTTCCTGTCAGAGCTGTCCTGGGCTGCCATGCTGATGGGGCAGCTAATGTCTACTTGGGGCACCCTCAGGGTTGCTGAGAGGGAAAAGAGCGAGGCCAAGAGCAAGCTAGCTCACTGGCTTCTTCTGGGAAGGGCCTGCCACACAGCCCCTTGCTCCAGGTGTCACATGTTTAATGCCAAGGTGAAGAGCAGCTCTTCCAGAGAGGGGAAGTAGACATTGGCGACTCCTGAAATGGCCTCACCCCAGCAGTGTCTCCTTGCACTCTGATACACCACGCAGGCTGCTGCGCTCCCCTCGACAGGCCTTCAGTTTATTCCTTCTTGTCACACTCATCTCAGACCAAACCAGCATGGTGCCCATATGTATCTGTCTGTGTCAGCCACAGCCCAGGAGCTGCAGGGAGCTGAGGTCAGCTTCTCCTCTTCTGAGCCTCTCATCAGCAAATTTAAGAAGAGCCTCTGTAAGACCTCTTTAATTCACCAATTCTCGAACAGGATTTCCAAGGTCAACACCATTTTCCTCATAATGTGGAGACATTATTTGCTTTCCCGCACTCTTGCTCTTCTGAATGTGCAAGAGAAGTTTCTAGAGGTCATCCGACGGGCCCCGTCCATGAGGGGCTGCTGCAAAGGTGGAGATGGGGTCCAGCCGCTTGCTGCTAAGCCGGACATTAAAAGATTGTACCAAAATGGAACACCACATTTTTCTTCCCAATTTGTTTTGGAAAACACTCACTTTCATAAGTTTTGTTGTAATGATTGGTACTGATATTTTCAATGAGCATTTTAGAAATTTCCCAGTATTCATTTGTAATAGAACTAAATCCAGAAAATATGTTTTGAGATACCTATTGTATAACATGGTGGCTACAGTTAGTAATAATGTACTATAGTATTGAAAAATTGCTAAGAAATTTGGATGGTTCTCACTACAAAAAGGTGTGATAATGACTACGATAATGTTTAATTTTTCTAGTCCACAATGCAGATTTGTCCCACAGCATGTTGTGGATGACAACTCTATTACACACGATTTTGACAATTAAGTTGATTAGTTAAAAATTCCCTATGGGATCTTTGGAGCTTTTTAAAAGTGTGAACGATTCCTTGGACAAAAATAAATTTGAGAAGTGGAGCCTTCATGGATATTTCCCTTGTCCTCTAGAGACCTAGAGGCTACCTCCCAAGGTTGCCTTAAATTCTTTCTTACTGCTTTGTGTCTATTGTCACCACCCTACATCACGAAGAACAAAATGCAAACTTATCCCATTCCCTGGGCTCCTGGAGCTGGGTACCAACTCTACCTACCGATTTTGTAGGGGGTTATGGTGTCAGGGGCTCAGCCTCAAATTTCACATCCAACTTCTCCCCCATCCTCTCTCCTCCTTGCTAGTTTAACATTCTTGTCAATTAGAAATTAAGGATGAGCTTCAATTCTGTTGTCAGGATTAAGCTATTGAAACGGAGCACTTAGAGCACTTACTCGGGCATTGTATAACACTGTGAGAACCCTGCTAGTGTCATTGAAATTATTCCTTCCCACATAAGAGATTAGTGGTTGGTTCCTTAGGGTCCACTGTGCCTCCAGGAGAGGTGGGTTTATTACAGACCATGAATTATCTCAGCTCTGATTGGCTTAATTGTTTTCCAAAAAAAAGGTGCCTAAGAATAGCAAGGGACATAAGGTATGGTAATGAGCTGGGAAGGTTGAGAAGGTGCAGGGATTTCCAAGGGTGCGGGGTGGCCTCCCGAGCCCCACATCCTATGAAGCTACCCCGAATCATTTCTCCTCCTGTTCTTTCTGGATAGATGAATTTTAATGGTTCCACAGTTTTAAACACTCTTTATTGCAAAAGGCAGGGCCTAGTTTACCTCCCCTTAAATGTCGGTTGAACTAGAAACTCTAATAGAAAGACTATGGCAGCCATAATGGTGTTCACCTATTGAGGGTCATTTGTGAAAGTGTCCCTCTTCCTTTCTCCCCTGGGAGCTGTCAGTTGCTGTGCCCTGAGCAGCTCTCAGGAGATGCTCACATGTTGGTAAACAAAACCCCCTAGAGCCCTTCAGCTCCGGGCAAAGCCCTGGCTGGTATCCTCATGGAAACTGTATGAGACACTGAGCCAGACCCACCTGCTCACCTGCTCCTGGATTCCTGACCCAGAAACAGAGTGAGACAAATATTCTAAGCCGTGACTTATTGGAGTCACTTGTCACGCAGCAATGGGGGATTAATATAGTGCATGAGTTCCCACGGTTACTACTTCTCTACAGATGATTCCTGCCACCACTCAGAGGAGGAAATGCTTTGATATTTACACTGGGGGATTCTGGGTTGTTTGTTCTCTGTTTGCTTAAGCATCTAAGAGCTGTTTTCCAGCTTGCTCTGTCTTGCTCTGGCCCTAAGGGATTGATTCCATGGCTCCCCTGGCCTTCAGGCTTCTGCTTAGATTCCATCACTGGGAGGCCCTGGTGTGTGGGGGCAGAAGGCAATGTAATAAGGTCCACACGTGGACGCCCACACTGACTCTGCTGTCCCGGCCACCAGGCCCATAGAGACCAGGGACGTTACGTGAGCCTACTCAACTCATCTCTATGCATGTGTAGGTCCTCGCATTCAGAAGAATACTAACACACTTGGTTCCACCTTTGAACCAGAAAATGCACTTTCATTTCTCCAAGACAATCAAGGCTACTTCCTCAGGCCTGGCTCCACTGTCAGAAAGATTGGGCCATCCTTTCTGGGTTAGGTGATTGCTGTTGGTTAGATCTCGCTGGGGTAATTATTGTGGTTGATGGATGAACAAGAGCGAACAAAGGCTGAAAGTTCTGGAAATACCTCAGAGGGCCTTCCTGCTCCCCTGGGAACTTGGCAAGGCTGAGCATACCACGTGACTGCTCTCCTCCTGGAGCAGCCAGGCAGGGTGAGCCACCATGGGTATGGCAGGCTATGGGTTGGAAAGAGCCCTGGCCTGGCACCAGGCACCTCTAACTGCCAGCCCTCACTTGCCACCAACTCCTTGGCTAACCTCGGGACCAACTGATTTCTCTGGGTTCCTCGTAGGGCAGAAGGAAAGCTGCCTGTCTCACCCATTTCACAGGGTGCTAGTAGCAAAAAGAATTAAAGACAATTTTGCTCATCTTCAAAATATGGAAGGTAAGGCTCAAAGAGGTTGAGTAATTGGCCCAAGAGGCAAAGTTGAGATTGAAACCTCCGTGTCCCATGTTGGTGTCCCTGCCCAGACCATGCCCTTGCAAACAGTCCCTCTGGTAAATTCTCTTTGATCTCTTTTGTGCTACTCTGCTCTAGCTTGTCGTCTTTCAGAGGGGCAGAGGGATACCTAAGAAACTAACTTTGAACACCAAGTAATTTTATATTTTATTAGAGCCGACATCAAAGTCAAATTCTAAGTAGATAATTTCTATGAAATAGAATGCACAACTTACCCCTTCTGTAAAGATTATGGGGCAGAAGTCAATCAGAACACAAATCCAGAATCTTTTATCAGAAGGCTAAGGAGCTAGAGAGACTTTGGAATTTGGAAAAGTCAATGTATGTTCTGGGTAGCACTGGTGTGTCTCAGTGGTGGAACCCAGGACGTGGGTGAGTCAGGGAATCCTCCAGGAAGGAGGCAGTCCTACTGGAAGGCAGCATTCACACCAGGATGCAGATACGTTCATACACTGTTCCTATCAAAGTCACAGGTTTCCTGGTGCCTACAGCAGAGTAAAGCTTCCAGGCTTCAGTAGTAGTTTGGATTTTAGAATCACACATAAAGAGGAGAGATCTGAGGTCACATGGAACGGGGCCAAGCGCAATTAAGACAAACTTCCATTGGTGAGATGATTATGCTCCTCCCTTCCCTCGGACCAGTTAACTCTCAAAGCAAGAGGTCCACGTTTTATGACTCTGTGTCAACCCTTAGGTCAAGACCAGGGAAAAGACGTGCACCCCCATCTGCCTGAAGATTGGTGCATGAGGGCAGACGCCGTGCTGTGAAATCCTTGATCCCAAGAGAAGTCCAAGTTGTGGCTGCGGGTGGGGGTAGATGGTCTGTGTGCACCTTGGAGGACCCCTCTTTCATCTACATTGTTCTTCCTTTCCATGAATAAACTGATTCCACGCAAGGTCTACTTTGAATCCCTCTCGGAAGCCCCAGGCATAGTGCAGTGAGCCTGGAGTGGGATGGGCTTTGCTGGGCCTCCAGAAGATGTCTGGCACAGACCCTCCTGCCGTAGCAGTCCTGAGGACCAGGACTTGTGCAGGGCTGTGCTGTTCCCCAGAGCCTGGGGATGGCATCCTATCTGTGCAGCACCCCCATCCATCAGGTGACACACTTCATCACCCCAAGAATGCCACAGCCAGGCCCAGGGGAGGATGTCTCCACACCAAGGACACTGCGTGATCTCATTTTGAATTTATATTGAATTTTAAAGATAGAAGCTCAAGTACCCAGAAATAGAGAATCAAACACTAATTGCTATGGGCTTGAGCTGGGGAGTCGAATGTGGAGATGTAGGTCAAAGTTTACAAAACAGTTATCCAGGATGAAGAACAAGTACAGTCGGTGATGGGCAGCAGAGGGCTAAGGGTGATATATCGTCCCAGGAATTTTTAATAGGTAGATTTTGGCTGCTCTTGTAGCACACAGAATGATCCATGTATTAATCTGATTCGTTACCATAACCATTTTATGGCCTATATTTGTCCCATAACACGGTGTAAACCTCAAATATGTACAATAAAAATTTAAAGCACAAAACACCACTACAAGATGACAAAGGCTGCATTGGCAGCCCTGCCGTGAGCCATGTCCCCTCTGAGCCTTCCTTTCCTTCCATGGTGCATGATCAATACATGCAGAGGAAGCAAGGGGTAGGGGATCTAGTTCAGTGGCGCAGTGCCTGCTTGGCAAGTGTGAGGTCCTGAGTTTGATTCTCAGCACCAAAATAAAAAAGTGCAGAGTAGTTATGATGGTCTGGGTACATGCAGGAAAGGAAAGGTCAAGTTGTTGGGCTGTATTTTAATACAGCAACACCCCGATAATCCTTGTTAATTGGTTCCAGGAGCCATGACAGGTACCACAATGATGAGCACTGAATTGTTTTGGCTGTAAAGAGTAGTGAGTCACAAGGCAATAGAGGCAATCAATGCTAACAAGTTCTAGCTTGTTCACGAAGAACAAAAAATGAGGGAGAGGGAGAGGGAGAGGGA
>NDGM010994379.1:0-12213 GCA_002564305.1 Octomys mimax | reverse complement strand
TAGATCAGACTTGTAGTGATCCACCTGTTTACAGCCTCCCAAGAGCTGGGATTACAGGCGTGCCACCAAGCCCAGTTTCAATTGCCTTCTAGATGCGCCCCAGGGGTGGGGCCAGCTTTGGAGGCACTTTAATCCACTGAGCTATTTGACTGGCCCTGAACATGTTCATTTGTAATGGGTTACATTCTATGTGAGACTCTCCAATTTACTAGTTATGCTATAACTATTGAAAGTATGCAAGAATGTTATTTAAAACAAAACTGTCATCAATTTGGGACACAAAAATTTGATTAAAAAAATTGCTAATTGGTTGAACCTGCCATTCATCAGTTCCCTTTTAAAAAGAGGAGAAAATTTAAAAAATGATTTCTCTGGAAGTGTTCACAATTACAGTTCTTAGAAAATAATCTTTATTGAGCCATTAGTAGGATTATTGAGTTAGGTGATAAATTCACATTGTATGAAAATAAAATGTATTTGAAAGGTTGAAAATAAGGTAAGAGACAACAATCAAGCTATGTAGTTTCTAGATTCTTGCTGGTGAGAATTCAAGCCTGCACAGAAGGACACATTTTTCTGTATTTGCCTTAGTTTTGCAACCCAACTCGCACACCAGTGCGCTCGAGCGCACATACGTTTATTGCCTTAATTGAAGGTGGTCACAGTGGCTTATCCCCACTATCCAGCTGAAGAGCCTCGCAAGACAGTCTTTAAAGGAACTTCCTTGTGAATTTTCTTCTTGACCATTCTCAATAGGTTGATGTTGGGATACCTACAAAATGTGTTTCACATATTATTTAAATACTGTTTTCTTTACTTACACAAAGTATGAGCTTATTTAAAGTTTTATGTTGTTACCTTATTAGATATTAGCGTTTATGCTAATGCTAGATAAACTGGATACTATTTCAATTTCATTCTTCCAAAGTGATTGATTATAAAAGGATTTTGTGTTTCTACATGAGATTGTCAAGTGTCATCTTAGATTTCTAACATAAGTATAAAGAGAGATCAGTGACATAATGTCATTAATTCAATGAACTGTGTCGTTGGCCCTGTTGGAAAGGCAGAAACATGGCACAGTGGAATGTGTAGTCTAGTAGTTTGAGTGGCAAATGTTTGAATGTGGTTTTCATTGCAAAGAAAATTTCTCAAGAAATTTAAGGTTATGGGGCAGCTTTCTCATGTGTGAAATAAAGATAATCCCATTTTAATTGACCTTTATTAAGATTAAATGAGATTATATACACAATTTGTCCTTACTGAAACATATATCCTATTCATTTTTATAGTTCAGTGAATCACAGGAGCAAGCAAAAGTAAGGTCAGAAAGAAAGAAAAAAGCCAGCCAGATAGCTCAGTGGGCTAAAGCACCTGCTTAGGCAGGTGCAGGAACAGGGTTCCATCCCCAGCACGCTCTGCTGGCCCCACCCCCAGGGTGCGCTGAGACTGGGCATGGTGGAACGCCCCTGTAATCCCAGAGTTTGGGAAGCTGAAAACAGGAGGATCACTACAAGTCCAATCTGTGCAGTGAGAGCCTGTAGACCCTGTACTAAATACATAAAAAAGAAGAAACAGTGAGAAAGCAGTCAAGACTTTTAAAAAGAGTTCTTGAAATTTTATAAACAAAAGCCACCAGTTGTGTTTTTGATCATGTCTGCAGAGGATTGTGAAGGGGTCAAAGAAGAAGAAGAAGAAAATGCAGAGGAAAGGGAGTCTGAGCTCTAGGACCTTTGTCACAAGTTTTCCTCCCAGTAAACTAAGTCATTTGTTGAGATTATATACACAATGTCAAAAAATACTAAAAATTAAAGAATAAGGACTTCCTTGAAAGAGAAAACCTTCTGGACCATTTCTGTCCCTGCAGTGGTTCTCTTCCCTCAGTGCAAAGCTTTATATTAGTTCAGGTTTGTATCCATTCAGGAATTTCTTTTTTGTACTATCAGGAAAAGGTCTAAATACAACTTCTGCGAGGATCCATTCTCCCTGGAGAAAGAAATCTCTAGGAAGCTTTCCTTGATAAGCTAATTAAACCAAAGGCAAGCTGGGTCTTATGGGAGCATTAGCTACAGATCTTGTGAAATCTTTTTCAAATCTGAGAATCCGAAGAAGCTGAAGTCTTTCCACATCAAATCTTCAGGGGCAGTGGTTCTCATCCATGGTTTTATGTAAGGAGCTTAAAGGGAATACTGATGCAACCCCAGAGATTTAGATTTAATTGGTTTGAGGCACGGCCTGATCGCTGGAGTTTTTAAAGTTTCTCTGGATGATTTTAACACACAGCCAACATTTAGAACGACTGCACCAGAAGTTCTGCTGGCCCAGATGGAGCCAGGGCAGGTGCTGACTCCATCCTCAAATCACCTGAGGCACCAGACCCAAGGTGCCTGACTTGTGGACCCCAGGGCCTACTGCATTGGAATCTCTTGGTCTATAGCCAGTAACTTGCCATAAGAAATTGATTAGCAAAGTAAACATTGTCAAGCATACAAACTCAATTCTTAATGTGCTATTTTCCCTGGAAAAAGTATTGCCTAAAACAAGGAGGTTTTTTTTTTTTTTTTTTTTTTTTTTTTTTCTACTTCAGGCTGCCTCAAGGGCAGGTCTGGTGCAGCTTCTGGAGCTGGGGATCGAACTGCCGTACTGTGCACCTGACTGCATTTGCCCAAGTGGCACTTCAAACAACTGAGCTATAAGGCAAAGCGCCCTATTACCTAAAACAAGCAGTAGTCATGAACGATCCTGAGAAACAGCATTGTGTTCAAAACTAAAACTTACAGAATCAACTATGCACCATATGCCTTGCTTCAAGTTTTGCAATATAAAAGAAGATATTGAGAAAGGCTGCAGGAAAGACTTTTGTTTCATTTTCAACTCACTGTTTCCCCAACATGGTATGAAACTTCATGTAGGTTGTGGGGAGCTGCAGAGCTATGGCTCAGCCAGGGGCGAGCTGCAGGAACACATTGTTGGGACTACAGCAAGGACAGTCCAGCAGGTGTCTGGCCCTGGTGATCCTCCCTGTCAACTACAGCACAGACTGCTTTCAGAATGTTTTGCACTCAGAGTTCTCCACAAACGCTATAGTTTGGATACATCATGTGCTTTTTCCTTTTTTCTTATTTTGTTTAAGAGAGAATAAGAAAATAAAAAAAAATATTATTAGAAATGATACAGAATTTCACTAAGCAAAATGATAGTAATTCAACAATGGTTGTTGTATTGCATACTGCTGTCTTCAAATTAGTGTTCAGGTTGTTAGATTCAAGCATGTAAAATTGCGTAAACATTAACTGTTCCTTTCAATAGACCAGTAGACATCAGCCTTTAAAAAACCAAAAACCTCTTTGTGTAAATAAGGACACTGAGGCTGGCATACTGTTGCTGTCTTGCCATCAGAGAGGACAGGCCTCACCCACTCCCAGCTTTCCTTTTTGTATGTATCTAGTTTTCTCCTAGTTTCCTGACACCTCCTCTCAGGACTTCGCTCCAGTGCAGGTAATGACAGTTGGAGCCCACCCATGGAGCCTCAGCACAGGGAACTTAGCGAGCAGGAATGAGGAGACACTCACTCTGGGGGAGCAAATTCAGATTAAGGTATGAAGTACACTGAATATTTGCTGGGTGTAAGACTGAGGGTATCTTTCTGGCTCTAAAGATAATTCTTTGCATACTTAAATGCTTAAAGCTTTGCTTAAGCTTAGAGGGATACCTACTAAAGCTACACAGTTTGCTAATTTTTTTGAGCTTGTTGGTTTCCAGAGGAAGAAACTGTAAATTTTTTTTGCTTAAGAGAAAGTAGGAAGGCAGCTTGGAGCGGGGCTGGGGAGGAAGCAGACCACTGGCCATCTATCTGGAACTCTCCACACTTCAAAGGGTTATTTAACAGGGAAAGACTGCTGCTTTATGCTCCCAGACCCCTAGGTGAAGGAAGATGCAGGGCCAATTTGCACAAGCCAGCGGCAGGAGGAGGGAACCAAAGACTTAAACCCCTGGAGCCTGGCCTGGACAAGGGAGGTAGAAGGAACTCAAATGCTTGCTTTATGTTGTGTCAACCCTAGTGGGGAACAGGGTCTGTGTGCCCTGGCTGGGGGCACCCAGTGGCAACTGCATCTTTGTCTGGGAGCCATAAGACAGCCACAGATCACTGTTTTTAAGTCAACCTAAGCACACAACACCCACATTTCTTGGTGGGCACCCATGATATGGCTACAGGATTTGCAGCCAGCAGGGAGTTGTTTAGGTATAATCAGAGCAACCCAGGAGCAAGGAGTCAGGCAAGCTCTGGCAAAGATAAATCAAAGGCATCAGCAGAAAGAGTTTGCACAAAGGATATTTTCAGTCTAAATCATATTAAGCCCTACAGAGAGAATGTAAATGGAGTAAAAAGAAAGGTCTAGGTACATGACAGAAAGTGTGGCAATGACTGAGCTGGAAGCTCTATGAAAGAACACAAAACTTGGGCCAGGTAGATGGCTCAGTGGAATAAGAGCTTCCCTGGCAAGTACAAGAGCTTGAGTTCAATCCACAGTTCTGAAAAACAACAAAAAAACAACAACAACAAAAAAAAACCTTGCCAATATTCTTGTGGGGTGATTTATGTTTTGCTTCTTCTAAATTATTCTTATAAGAAATCTCTTCTAGTTGACCTATAAAATATTTCACTATTCTATTTATAATTATAAATTTCTAAATTCTAAGAGTTACAATTCACTTTGGCCAACATTATATTTGAGTGCAGTCTGACTTTATACAGATGTGTCCTGTGTATTTTGTTTGTGTGTGTGTGTGTGTGTGTGTGTGTGTGTGTACAATTTATAAAAGGCTGTTTTATTTGAGCTCAACAGGTTTTTTCTTTTTTTTTGGATTTTTGCAGTATTTATCTGATATGCTTCCATCAAAGTTATCAGCTGGTCAAAATAATTTCAAAATTGATTTTATAAATGTAGTTTATATATTATATATATATATAAATGTTGTTTATATATTATAACTTGAGAGTTTTTTGTCATTCAAGGCAATAATTTTAATTGTTATATTTTGATTTTTAAAAGTCATCAAAAATTGTTAAAAATATTAAACAAAAATCCTTTAGGGTAGAAGGAGGTTATTGGACAGGACTCCAATTAATGATCAAGAAATCAACTTCCTGGAATAATAATTATCCAGTTCCTGTTCATCCATGGGAGGCCCCAGTGATCTTCATAGCCTGATAGGAAACACCCCAATAAGTGTTGTTCAAAATACATTATTGTGATATGTTTACCTTGGCCATCATGACAGGGTTAAGTTTCCTAAAAATGAGACAATGAAGTTTTCTGATTTAAAGATGCTCTGTACAAAACCAAATAAAGGAACAAAAGTTTTCATATGTCTGTGGTAACTGATTGTTGCTAATCTTGTGGTGTATTAAATATATTCTTGCCAATGTATAGGCATTCCAAAATGTAAAACTGGGATTGTTTGTGATGATAAGCCTTTTCTTTTAGATTCAGATATCTACCTTTCTTTTGTGCTCCAGGTATTTGTGATAAGAGGTTCATGCCAAGCCAACATGTGGTCAGTAGTAATAATATATTTTTTAAAAAACTTAGTGAATGTATATACATGTGTGTGCCATTATTCTTAGAGATGTTTAGACAATGAGCAGTCCAAAAATTGTCACATGCTTGAGTGACATCCCATTAAAGGACAACAAATTAGGCAAGAGCTTCTTGTGTACTAAATAGGGATGACTGATTTAAAAAAGCTATTGTATGTCAAAATGGAAATTTAAATGTGTCACAAAAATGTCATGCTGGAGTATTATGTACAGCTTTTGGTTTCAAATTTTCTATGCAAAACTACATAACTGTTGCCTGTTAACATTTTGCAGGGATTCAGCTACTGAAACATCCACAGTTGATGAGAAATAACAGTTCTTTGGTTATACTTTATATTTTAAGGTGCTTGATGAAATTATAATAGTTAATCTTACTGCTCCCATTACAATGCAGTGGCATTAACCTTCTCTTCTAGATGTTCAACAACTTCCTTTTGGAGACCAAAAACAAGAATGACTGATGTGTTAGGAGGATTGCCAATATTTTAGCTCCAGGCCCCGAGGTCAACAAGGACCCAGGACTTGAGGGAGCCTTTTCAGTGACATCCAACAACTCTAATGAGGTATCCAACCTCCTGACAAAGGATATTGTTGCACTACAAAGGAAAGATATCAACGGTGTGTAGTGTGTCTAAGGAGAGTCACCAGGACAGAAAGGTCTCCCAAGCTTTCAAAAACCAAAGTTGGTCAAGCAATGGCCATGACTAATCCAGACAGCTGATACTGACAAAACAACTGAGAAGCACTCTACATGGTTCCAAGGTAATTCCTGAGAAGATATAACTGACCTTAAGATAGCTAAATCCTTTCAGTTAATTTAATTTTAATTATTACAAATATTATTTTAACTTGGTCTTGAACATCCAGCAGAAAAGTATAACTACTAGATATAAAAATAATTCCAGGGTAATAATCTAGCTATAAAATAAAATTCTAATCACTGACACTTTCTGACAATTTCTAGCTGCACTGGTAACTGGCTAGTATTATGAGTTAACGAGCTGCACAGCATTAAGTTGTTAAGTGCAGGGACCTAAAATACTTGGACTAGAAGTTTTTAGCCTGGATGAGTAATTCCACTCAGAGTGCAAAGCAAGTGAAATGAAAAAAGCCTTCACAGAAAGAAACTTCGCCATGAATGCCTGGAAAGGAGAGGAAATAAGTCTTCCACAAGGAAGAATTTTTTCTACAGAGCTTTCTGAACACGGTTCCTCCAACTCCAACTGACCACCCACTGCTTGAGACTAAGAACACAAAAGGTGGAGACATGGACTGTAGCAGAGCAGTGGCTGAGCCACAGGCAAGCCATTCAAACAAGTTGTTGGGAATAGAGCAAGGCCGATCTGGCAGGTGTCTGGCCTTGGCATTCTTCTCTGTTAAATACAGTACAGGTAGTTTTGAGAATGTTTTGCATTCAGAGTTCTCAGCAAATTCTGAGACCTTGTACTTTGGCTCCTCTTTCCTTTTCTCGCTCTTCATAAATAAAGACACTGGGGCTGGGCAGTTGTTGCTGGCTCTCCATCAGTGAGCTCAGGTCTCATCCAGTCCTAGCTCTCCTTTTAGTATGTGTCTATAGTTTTTTCTTAATCACCTGCTGTCTCCTCTTGGAATCCTGCTCCCTGTCTGGGTCATGGCAATAATTAATTGATTAATGCGAACTTAAGATACTTGGTGGGTGCTCTGTACTTCTGTACTCTTAGTCTCCCAAGTTTCTTACCAAGTCACATGACCTTCCTGTCTACCACCATCTCATCACATATCCCCAGCTATATTTTTTTCAATTTTATTTTTTATCAGTACATATTTGTATTATACAATAATTGCCTTTCTTGGGGACAGTTGGTATTTGTACATAATGCATCTAAAGTCTTTTTAAAAATCCCCTTCTCTTCCTCCTCCATCTCTTGGTCCACTTCCCTTTACTCTGCTCTTCATTTACATTTTGGGTTTCTAATGTAGGAGAAACCATGCAGTATTTAAGCTGTGTGTCTGATTTATTTTACTTAACATTATGGTCTCCTAGCTACATTCATATGAATCTTACTAAGAATATAAACTATTATTTTACCTCCTGTCCTACTTCCCTGAAATTCACTCTACAAAGTTTCTTTGGACGTTGTCTGAATGCTAATTTATCCACCTGCCCCAGTTTATAGAGTTCATTATGAATTCTACTTTAATCTTCCTCATTCCCTCCAACTCTTCACTTTGTTTCTCCTTCCTTCCTTTCTTTTTCCTTTCTATTTTTGTGGTACTGAGGATTCATCTCTGAGTCCTGCACATGCCTGAAAGGATCTCTACACCTATATCTTCAGTTATGGTTTGTATCTAGGTGTTTCCTCAAAGCCTCAGGCACTATAGATGGGCATTTTCAAAAGTTCATGGATTATGATGTATGAATGTAGATTATGGGTGTGATACTGGGATTAAGGGTTTAGCTATTGAAAGCCCCACCCTGGATATGAGTGGCACAAGTCAATAGGTTTACAGCACATATGGAATATAATGGAATGGAAAGAAGGCTGGCTTGCTATTGCTGCTTGCGCCTGTGCTGCCTCCTGCCAGTTGTGGTCTATTTCTCTTCTCTTGTGCCTGTCTGCCGTGCTCCCCTAACTTGGAGCCAGTCGACTGGAACCTCTATAAGCTGTGAGCTAAAATGAAACTTTCCACCTTTCACTTTGAGTGTCCAGAATTTTGTCCCAGCAATGAGAAAAGTAAAACAGCCTGTCAGTCTTATTTGTGTTCCATCTATTCTGGACCCCCAGGTTGATCATCTAAACAGACTTGAACAACATCCTCAAGTCTCTACCCCTGTGTTTGTACTTTATCTGTGAAACAAAATCTTTGCATTAATTGGTTCCTTATCTAAAATTTTCCTGTGTCCTCTACCCTTAGACTGTGGTTCTTGAGATCTCCTTTTCTGGACACTGGAAGCACTGTTAAGTTTATACAGGTGTCCATGGTGCTCCTGTAGCGTAGCCACCATCAGTCTTCTGTATCTGCTTTTAAAAGATTGTTGCTTGCCCTGCTATACTATAAGGTCATGAGTCCTGGAAGAAGTACTACACTACTTAATTGATATTTAAATATCAATATTTAGTAATTATAAATAAAACTTTTATATAATAAATGTTGATAAGATAGTCAACTTATTCAGGAACTGTACACAATTTATTTTACACTAATATTTTCACATAATCAAAGCTTTTTCTTATTTTACTCCTCTTTAACATTTCAAAAAACTTCAAATTTGCTAAGTAGTAGCCTCATGCCACCTGATAGAGAGAAACAGGAAGAATGAATAACAGATCAAGTGCACCATAAATTCTTGTATAAGCAGGAGCAGATAAAAACTCTACATTTAAAAAATGTCACAAACGTGCATCAATCAGTAAAATTTCAGATAAGCTACATAAGAGACTTTCCAGAAATATTCAAACTACAACAATTTGGACTTAGGCTGAGGGTGACATGATAGCATAAACTTGTCAGAGCTTATAAAACTGCGTTCTTCTCAATAAGGAAATTTTACATGACATAAATTTGCTTTTTAAAAAAAGCAGCACTAGCCACAAGCTAAATCTAAAAGATCAGTGGCAAGTAAAATTTAGCCTGACACCTGCCTAATCATTATTTCAATATCTGATGCCTTTAGTAAAAAGAAAAACGAAATAAATTTGTTGTAAAATATTGAATTAATGCGTTAAAATGAAACACTTCATTTACTTTTGGCCTACAAGATTCCTTTTCCTTTTTGTGTGTGTGTTACCAGGGATTAAACTCAGGACCCTATACTTTCCAGGCAGGCACTTATTCTAATGATCTATCTCCCCAGCCCAAGATTCCTTAAGATTATGGAGAAGAATATTTTCCCTTGTAGGGAGGAGAAAGACATGAGTTAAGCCAAAAGCCTTAAGAATATTCTTTTTTTCAGTATTTCCACTTCTATAACTTTATCTAATTATTAATTAATAATTTAATTAATTGATCTTGCAAATATATTTATGGTAAGGATGCTTACCCTAATCATATTTATAGCTGTGGAAAACTGGAAGTGGAAGCAATTTTTATGATGAACGAGGGTAATGTCTATATAATTTATATGAATTGAATTTTTTCAAATGTAAGCTTGTAGTATTATATAGATGGTAAAGAAGTGTAGCTCTGAAGGAAAGGATAGAAAAATAGACCAGTTGGGTGATATTGCTCTCTATTTCTCTACTAAACAGATGTAACTCACCCTCAAATTATTTTTATAAAAACTTAAATGATGTTTTATTTATGAAGTTCTCTGTATGTTTTAAGGTACATATTAAGTTCTGATTGAGGATTAACTTTTATTATTATGCTTGATAGAATTATTATATTTATTGATCTAGAACCACCTCTATTTTTTTAATGTATTTCGTACAGGGTCTCATTATGCAGCTTGGACTTGTAGTGATCCTCCTGGCTCAGCCTCCCCAGTGCTGGGATTAGAGGCATGCACCTGGACCCAGTGACTAGCTCAGTGTGCCTAAGGGCAGGACTGGAGCAACATATGGGGCCTGGGATTGAGCCTGGTCCTTGCACTTGCCTAATCAGGTGCTTAGTCCATTGAGCTATCTTGCTAACCTCTGTGGTGTGTTGTTATATGAACAAAAGCAGGCTATCAAAGAAGGTCATACTGGCAGGCCCTGTACATACACATACTGTTTAACACTCACTGAGGCCTAAAATTCACATTATGAAGATATTTATAGTGACTACTATGATGAGATAGAGATATTTTCTTGTGACAACTAGGCTGGATTGTCAATTTGATGGCCTTGAGCACCCCCGGAAGATGAGCACAGCACGCTTCTGGTGGGTCACAGGCGTGTGAGCGTGAGGTCCAGGTGTGGTTCTGGCCCGTCCTCTGAGACTCAGCTTCCCGGATCGGCTTCCTGGCTTCCATGTGCTGAGTATCTTTATTCTGGCCTGCCCTTCAGTCAGGATGCTTCTGCCCTGGAGTCAGCTGACCAGGGTCTGAATTCCCTGAGTCTGTGAACAACATTTAACCCCTCTCCCTTTAAATTGTGGAGTTGGTTATTATGTTCCAGTGACAGCAAAGTTAGCACATTCCTATTCTTTTTTGCAGTGTCAGGGATCAATTTTAGGGCTTTGTGCATGCCAGAAAAGCACTCTACCACTAAGCTCCATTCCCAGCCTTAAATATTCAAATGTTGAAACCTATGTACACATTATTTACTTTTTCTTTGTTTCATTAAACAATACGATAAAAGTCAATATTATTGTCATAATACTAACTTAGGTCATTGTTTAGTTTATTTTCCTAGTTTTAGTTCAGATTTTACATTTATTTTCTACAGAAAGTTTTGAAAACATTGTGGTGTCCCTGATTGATTTGGATAGCTCAATACAGGTACTAGGACTGTCTAACCTATGGAAACTTATCAAAGAGGACATGTGTTGAAGGGCTGTGAGCAATTTATCTTTACAAGATGTTTTATATAATGTATACAATCAATTAGGAGTGTATCGAAGCTAAGTTTTAACGTACCATTGTTTATTTTTTCTTTAACTAGTGACTTAATGAATTACATAATTTTGAAATGCAGCCATTGACTATACATTAATTAACACAAAAATGTTTTTTATGTACATTCAAAACTGAAAGATGCATTATAGAAGATCTAGTAAAAAACTGGGAAAATATCTGGCTTTTATTTTGTAGGTAGTATATTATGATTCATAAACAGTGTGAAAAAATAGTGAGTGAATGAGCCTGAAAATAAGAAGAATGACATATGGCAAAGTAATAGAGTGTGCTGATATCATTACCCTAAGAAATGCTAAGGAATTTTTATGCTTCTCTTGTCAATTTACTTTGTAAAAGCAAAATTAAACAAATGAGAACAGAGCATAGAACATAACTATTGATACTTTGCATACGTGTTTGAAGTTTCAATTAAGGCACAATGCCTAAAATATGAATATATAACATCTACTTCCATGAACTATTACAATATCTAAATACAGCTGTTTTGACATGGTACTATATAGCATTCATATAGCAATTCATCAGCTCTATTAGGAAAAAAAGGATTTGCATTATAGAAAAGCAACTGAACCATAAATAGATTGCTGAGTTATTCATGCACAGCATTCATAAAGACTCAAAAGGATTATCACAGGGAGCATGGCAGTGCATAATCATATTTGTCTTGGATTGTTTTGCTGTTGCTATGGCATAATGTATGCGACATTTTATCCTATAATATTTTTGCCACATGTGCTATGTATGAAACACAATCTACATGAATTTTTAAGTTCATTAAATATTTTTACAGGGCTCTTTAGTCTGAATGGAGTGAGACAGAATTCATATGATTAATGGTGTTACATTGCAGGAAGGAATTTATGTGAAGCAACCATTATTATACTAAGAATTTTGACTGTGATCTGTTAATCTTATTAATCATCCTACATAGTTACAATCATTGTATCAAGTTTTTAGGGAGGAACAGGAAAGAAGAAGGAGAAGGAGAAGGAGGAGGAGGAGGAGGAGAAGAGGATGAAGAAGAAGAAGAAGAAGAAGAAGAAGAAGAAGAAGAAGAAGAAGAAGAAGA
>NDGM010994372.1:0-10993 GCA_002564305.1 Octomys mimax | reverse complement strand
TCTGTAATGCAGAGTCCAACTGAAGTTAAGAATTTTTCCAGCTCTGAACTTGGCCCGGTTTTGCGCTTTCATCAGCCGTGGATATGGAATAGCACAACAATAGTAATTTAAGGATGTCAGGCTCAGTGGGAGTGATTTATGGAAACCCGAAGTGCTTACCATAATATTTTGTTAAAAATGCTTCCTCTTATTGTGCCTGATTTAGTACAGATTCACTTTCTTTTGTTCTTTAGTCCTTTAAACGGCTGAAGTAAGTGCCGTGCGTGCAGGTTTATCTTAGCCTCCAATGCAGAGATGAAAGGCATCCATATGAGAAGCACCCCGTAAGTCATATCAATGACAGAAGAATGCTGAGTTTCATTGCGGGCCACAGTAATATGGCAGCTGCTTTTGTTTAAAGGCCTGGTTTGGGATTGGGGCTGATGGTTGGGAAGAAACCCTCTGACTTAACCTCTGGGAGCCAGTGTCATCCATGAAGTGGTGACAATAAATTAAATTATGTGAAGCATCTGTCCTGTGTGGCCACAGCAAAAGTTGAGTATGTGGCTGCTTGGTCATTGTTCCCCCCACAACCCCAGAAGAATTAAGAAGCCCCCGCCAGGTGCTAGCATCGCGCAGAGCTGCGGGTGCCGAGCAGGTTCACAGTGTTCTGCCCGCGCTCTGGCTGGGAGCCTTCGGGGCCTGAAGCACCAGAACTGGGTGTCTCCACCTTTCCCTGCCAGTTAGTTGCCTTCAGGTCCTTCCTGGGCTGTTTCAGAATCCACTGTGTGCGTTCTAGAATTAACACCCTATTACTTTGACTAGGAAAACATGCCCAGCCTCTGGCCTGAGCACTGAGGCCTGGGCAGGTGAGGCAGATGCCCCAGCTTGCCGGCCAGAAGGGACTTCTGGACAGGGCGCCTCTGTGAGAGCTCTTGCATGTGGCCTATGCTCTTTCCAAAGTAGAGGAACTGCTCCAAATACACCCAAAGCATCCTCACAGTTGTTCACGCTGTTAAACAAACAGAACTCGCTGGGGATTTTCAGAGAGCATGGTCTGTTCCCCAGGATGCACAGTCACCACCTCCACCACCACTGCCACCACCACCACTGCCACCACCACTACCACCACCGCCACCACCACCACCCCACCATGGAGTTGCCTAGTGGCTAAACAGGCCAGTGCCACTCAAGCCTAGGGTGGGAAGTGGGGATACAGGGAAGAGGGGCACCCCCAGTCTGGGCTCCTCTGGCTCTTCTACCAGGTCTCCTTTCTCTGGTGAGTGCTGAGCCTGCCTCTGTCACTGCTGTCCTTGTGGCAGGAATAGCATTTTAGTTGGGAGGTGACAAGAGAGGCCAGGCCGGATGCTCATCGAGGAGCAGCGTGGGCCCTGCCTGCAGCATCACTGCCCAGAGTCCTTTGAGCTGTGGGGCCAGGGAGGTGACCGCTGGTGGCCAGGAGGCTGCGGGAGGAACTCAGCCCTGGTCTGCAGCCAGGTCCCCTGCAGGGGCTCCCAGAAGGCCAGGTCCTGCTGCTCGGTGCCGAGGCCTCGTCTGTTCACAGCCTGGGTTGAGGAGGAAGGACTCTCATGGTGAGGCCTCAGACTTTCCCATGGGAAGCTCTCCTCCTGTCCTCCCACCCACAGCCTGCCTGGAAAGGGGTGTCAGTAAATGGGAGGAGAGGGCCAGGGAGAGCTGGGGGTCCCCTGCCCACCTGCAAGAGCCGGAGACCTCATGACAAGCTCTGGGGTCATTTTCCTTTTTATGTATGCTCCACAACATGTGGCTGGTAAGGCCTTTTAAAAATGTGAAGGATAAAAAAAAGTCTGTGCCTCTCTTGGGTGAGAAATGAAGCAAGGCAAGCAGGGGCCAGGGGCTCCACAGGTTTATGGCTTCCACTGGCACCAGCAGGCGGGCAGGTAGGTAGAGCAGGCGGCAGGTAGGTAGGGCAGGCGGGCAGGTAGGTAGGGCAGGTGGGCAGGTAGGTAGGGCAGGCGGGCAGGTAGGTAGGGCAGGCGGGCAGGTAGGTAGGGCAGGCAGCTGTCAGCCTGCATGGAAAGCATTTGGAAGCTAAGGCGTATGTATGTGGTACACGGTAAAGGGTTTCACTATGCAGCTCAGGCTCCTAGTGATCCTCCTGTCTCAGCCTCCCCGGCGCTAGGATTATAGGTGTGCACCACCATGCCCAGCCTTGGTGGCTGGCTCATTGTGCCCTGGGGAGGGGTTGGCATGGTCGTTGGTGCTGGGGATCGAGCCCCAGTTCCTGCACTTGCCTAAGCAGGTACTTAGTCTGCTGAGCTATCTCACCAGCCCAAGGATTTTATTTATTTATATGCTTTTGCAGCGCCAGTGACCAGTCCCAGCTCCTCACTCACATCGGGCAAGCGCCTGCCCACTAGGCTGCCCAAGCGGCCGAGCAGTGTGCCCTGGGAGCTGCGGCCGGCAGGCAGTTTCTTTGCTTTTTCATACTTTCTATATTACTTTTATTTTTTAAAGAGAATTTAAAAATTGTTTAAGAAACATTAGAAACAATACAGACTTTCACTAAACAAAATAATAGGAATTCCACAGCGGTTGCTACATTGCACGCTATTGTCCTCAAATCAGTTGTTCAGATAACCAGATATTATAAGCATGCAAAATAGGCCAAAAAAGTTAAGGAAGATTAAAAAGGAGAAAAAAAAATAAGCATTCGCCGCTCCTTTCAATAGACCAGCAGAAATCAGCAGTAGAATACCAGGCCGTCCTGTATATATCCGTAAGTCTGTGTTTTTCCCTTTCTTCTTTCTTTCTTTTACCCTTTTCCTCCTTCCAGTTGTTCCTTGTCTTTCACAAAGTCTGTCGTACCTTCCAGGTTTTATTTACTCCTTCAGGTCCCCACACGAGCAAGACACACACGTTTCCCCCTGGACGTCCTTCGGGTTTTGCTTCTCACTGCCTCTCTGGAAAACCCAAGCTATGTGTTTGCCTGTGTGGACCCGCGAGTTAGTAGGGTGGTTTATTCTACTGACAGTGTTGTTGTGACGTGTGTGTGGGGACAGACTGCTCTTCACAGCTGGTAGCCACGGCCACCCCACGCTCTGTCCCGCTGAAGGAGGGCCCCTGTGCTGGCCCTCTGCCCTGGACAGGCACCGCTGCCCGCATCTGCACAGAGGACCTCTTCCTGCCTTGCTACTTTCCCTTGAGGATAAACAGCTATGTTCTCTGTCTGTCTGTCTTGGCTGGAGAAAGGTCCTTCTGTGCCGGGCCTACTGTAGGCCGCCTATGTGCTCAACGCGGGACTCTGTGGACGCGAAGTTCTCCAGGTTCCTGGCTGGGCAGGAGGCTTTGGCAGTGATAGGCTAAGGCAGCAGTAAACAGTGGACACAGGGGCAGAGCCTGTCCCGGCAAAGCCAAGCTAAATGCTTTTAAAGATGTATTTCTGGGATGCTAAAGGAGGCCTACTCACCATAGAAAACCCAAAAGATATGGGGGGTGAGAGTCGGCCTGAGATGGCCCTAATTCAGCATTGTATTGAATTTTCCTCTTTTGGCCTCAATATTGTTTATATGAGTATAATACCGGCTTTATAGCTTTTTCCATGCTTGCCATTTCATGAGCGTGTTTCCATGTCATTAAATCATGAAATAAATCTCTCTTGAAATGATCTTTGACCTTTTTTATCTTGGAAAAATTTTAAACATTGTACAGAAGTAAAATAATAGGCCCTCATGGACCAGTCACCTGGCTTCAGCAGTTAGCAAATCATAAACAATCTTCTTTTATCTGTAAACATCTTGTTTCCCACCTACTCCCCAGCTGGATTATTTGGAAGCAAATCACAGACATCACATCATTTTAATTTTTTGGTAAATACTTCAGTGTAAATATTTAAAACTCAGAGGCACCTTTCAAGATGGGCGTTATGGTACAGGCCTGAGAGCCTAGCCCTTCAGGAGGCTGAGGGGAGATGACGGCAAGTTCAAGCCCGCCCGGGCAACTGAGTAAGGTAACGAGGCCCTGTCTGCAGAGAAAAATGTAAAAGACCTGGGGTATAGCTGGGTCCAAAGGCCGTGGGCTCAGTCTCTGGCACCACCAAAAGTAAAAAGCATGTCTTTTAAACAAATCACCAAAATACCATTTATTGCATGTAAAATTTTTAAGACTTAACCACTTCTTAACATCCATTATTTCTCTAATTGGTGTACAGGTTCCTCCCGTGGCTTTCTGATTTCTGACTGGAGTCATTGAGAATGATTAGCCAGTAGGTCTGTGAAGCCCTTCAGCCTCCAAAGCTTTCTTCTTTCCTGCTTCTCGCTGTTTATTTTTAGATATTGTCGACAGCGCCGGTGGCCAGCGCTCTGCAGGCCGCGAGTCCCCAGGCGCCACCCGCAGGCCCTGGATGAGCGTGCGGCACCGTCTAGTATCTTCCTGCGCTCCTGTTTCTTCTTAGTTGGGTGGATTTAGATGCCTGATGAGCCGGGCTCGGGCCTGGGGTTCAGGACCTCCAGCTCGGCGGCGGGGACGCCCGAAGGCCCTTGCGCCCTTCCTTGGAGGCTGTGTAGTGGTCTTCAGTGACTGCCCTACTTCTTACTTTAATTGGTATTTGTAGAACAGCAGCACTGCAATCGGTCCTCCTGCTTCCTTGTTAGCAGAGATGCTGCACAGAAGGGAAGCTCCCCTCAGCAACTGTCTGGTGGCCCTCCCTGGAGTTCATCCAGGAGCCGCAGGGTCGACGTCTTACTTCTCACCCTTCTTTGCCAGTTCTCACAGCGTCTTCCCGCGGGGACCCCTGCGCGCTGGTCTGGCACCGCTGTGACCCCGTGAGCTTGCACAGCCCCTCCCCACCGTTTCTATTGTGCTGGGTGCGACCCTCGAGGTATCCAGCGGTGTCTTTGCTTCTACTAGGACAGAAAAAGGATCACGAGGCTGGGTCATGTAGGAGGATGGGAGCTTATCTCACTTACAGTCCTGAAGCCTGGAAGCCAAGATTGTGGGGTGCATCTGCCCCTCCTGGGGGGCCCTCACTGCACCCAGCACGGTCGCACGGCAACAGCAAAGATGCCCGCTGCAGTCTGCTTCCTGTGAACTAAAACCACTAATCCCGTCTTGGAGGCCTCCCCCTCATTACCTCCCCTAAATCCTGATTGCCCCCAAAAGCTGGCCCCAAACAGCACTCACACCAGACTTTGGAGCTGGAGTCTCCAGCGCATGAACTTTGGAGGGGCGCAGACAGCAAGCACTGGTAAGTCTCATCTCGGACCCTCCGCGGAGGGGAGACAGGAAGACGCCTGAGCACCACAGGTCCCCTCTACGCTTAGTAGTCATTTCTTCCCACTCCTGCGTATGGAAGAGGAAGAGTGTTTGCACGTCTGTTTTTAAGATAAAGCGTATCCTGGAGGCGCACCATTATTCTCCAGTTAAACTCCAGGCGAACGTGATCTCCTGCCACTATTGAAAGTCCTGCTTCGAAATGCTGTCGGCCCCGTCCACTAGCCCACCACATACCTGCAGCAGCCTCAGAATGACGGCATCAGCAGGGGGCCGGGTTGCAGCTCAGTGGCACCATGCCTGCCCCGCAAGCACGAAGGCATGAGAGTGACTCCTGGCAGCCCCCTAGAAATAACAGCAGGACTTCCAACAGTGCGGTGACTACCCACCACAGTGCTTGTGCTGTTGGAGAAAGAAGCTTTTAAAATTCTTTTCAGCCATTAAGGCAAGCCTGTGAAATGAGGACATGGTCTTCTGTACTAGACACAAAACTTTCTCTACTTTTTAGCATTAAGGCTGCTTTCAAGGGTCTGGCCCAGGAAAGAGCACAGGGATGCGTGTTCTAGCCCTGGACTTGTATTTCCGGTTGGTTCTGCAGACAGGATGGCACTGTCAGGAGCTGCCGTGAGCGTGCCCGGGGGCTTTGAGGGACAAGCGATGTACCAAAGGCCTATTCCTGCATCTTGACTGACACTGTTCATTATCAGCAATAACAATGGCTCACTGTTAAACTCGAAACAGGGCTTTGTTTGATCTTTTACATCTTAAAACTATCAGCCGTATGTTTACTGGACAGAAGTAGTTCTCTTTTGAAGTAGTTTAGCTTTCTTTGAAATGGGAATCCAGTAGTCTTGATAGTTTTCTAACTGGTTTCTAAGCTTGTTTGTTTTTAATGAAGCGAGTCCCCTTGTATTTCTCGGCTGCCCCTCAACTCCTGAGCTCAGGTGATCCTCCTGCCTCAGCCTCCCGAGTGGCTGGGACTTCAGGAGCCCTGCTTAATTTGTAAGATATTTTTAATCTTTGAAGGAAAGATATTCTTTGTTATATTTGTTGTAAGCATTTTTCATAATTTTGTTTTTGTTTATCTATTTTATTTGTCTATTTGAGACAGGCTTTCACTATACAGTTCTGGCCTTGCCCTCACTCTGCAGCCCAGGCTGGCCTTGAACTCTCAGCCCTCCTCCTGCCTCAGGTCTCCTGAGTGATGGGATTCCAGGTGTGTTCCACCACACCTGGCCTCACTTTTTGTTGCATATGTAAATCTTGAAAAAGTTAAGCTACCCAAGTTTTCAGTCTATTTTATTCATTGTTCCTATGCTTGGGAAATCCCATCTGATATCTGTTAAATTTTACCTACATTTCTTTTTAGCTTGCATAAGCCTTCCTTTTCTGTTTTTATTATTTTTCCACTTTTATTGTTTTTTCCCTTACAAACAAAAATAACACTCACTTGCTATAAAGTTATAAAAACACAGGAAATATGTAGAAAACGTCGTTACTTTTGCATTCAACATTCTTCGGGGAGGAGACTGCGCTGAGAACCAAGCCCTGAGCCTCACACATGGCGGGCAAGAGCCGCACCCTGAGCCCCACCCAGCCCAGAGCTCTGCGAAGCTCTGGCATCTGCTGCAGTGCGAGGGCTGAAGAGAGGCTGACGTGAGGCGACTCGCGGAGCAGTGGTCAGGGCTATTTTCTGAACAACCTGTTTTTCTCCCGAAGAATACATGAAATTACTAGGCGCACGACTCTTTGTATTTTTCTTCCAAGATCTGTCGCAGTGTGCTCCAGTCTGTGTGGCATGTAACCCCCTTCACACCTCGCGCTGCTTTCCTGCCATTTTCTTTCCACAGGCGCCCTCGCTGCAAGCCTACCTCCTCTTCTCAGTGTGCACGGGTGGCCGGTGATGCTGGACAGCAGTGGCTTCAGGGGGAGCTCGGGCTCAGAGCAGGAGGCAGGAGGGGGCGTCCGGGGCTGCAGCCCACGGCACCCGAGCCGGGAGCTGGTCAGGCCGCTGGTACCGTGACCTCAGAGGGGCCCGTGCTGCTGTCTGGGGACCTTGCTGGGCTCCCTTGAGAGTGCGCTGACTTAGGAGCCTGGCCAAGGCTGTATCTGTGAGGCATCACGCATAGGTATGGAGGTCCCATGAGAAGAGAATTTAGGGTGACTCCGAGGGTGACTCCCAAGTCTGTTCCGATAGTTTTCCTTCAGGAGCGACGACTCCACTGGTCTCTGACTGGGGAACATTCTGCGTTTGCTCAAGGCACCAGGTGTCGCTTGTGGTTACACGGGAGGGACCGGCATGTCCATCGCTGAGTGGCTTGCCCTGGACACACGCCTGGCACATGTGACCCTGAGATTGCTGTCCTGTTGAGCCATGAAGCCAGGTTGGTCCTCACGCACTCGGTGCTTGCGGCCTGGCCCCTCCCGCCTCCGCGCTGTGCCAGTGTCTCTCTCCCCTAACACAGACCAGAGAAAGTCTCCTGCAGGCCCTTCCTTTGTCACACACCCTTAGTGGCTCAGTGATGATTTCTCAGTGTGACAGGTTGAGTCTCGGCCTGCGGAAGAGATTTGTTGAAGTCCTGGGGCGCAGTATCTCAGAAGGTGCCCTTAGAGCTAAAGTGAGTGCAGGTGCGGTTTTGGTGAGGTCTGCTGGGGCACAGCAGGGGCCCTTAGGCCGAGACTGGGGACCTGACTAAGGAAGGTGGCAGGAATGCGGATGTGTAGGAGGCAGCAACATGCGGGGCCAGACTTGCTGGTGAGTGCGGTGAGCTAGGAAGCGCGAGGGAGGACGGGAGCAGGGTCTCGGGGTTAGGACCTGGGGACACCTTCACTTTGGACTTTTGGCCTCAACAGCTGTGAGGAATTTCGGCTATTTTAAGCCACCTGCTTTGCAGTGGTCTTTCTGACAGCAGCCACGGGAAACCCATTCAGTAAAGGGTCCGGGAATGATGCTGTTGGCCTGTGAGCGAAGATTTCCGTGCTCTGGGAGAGATGGCGCCGTCATCTCAGCCCCACGGGGAGCGGGGGGCTGTGGGTGCCCGCGCATGGGGGAGAGAGCATGCCAGGTGCGAACCTGTGCTAACCTGTGCGGGGAACCAGGCTCCGGCCTTGATGCTCAACGGGCGGCCCAGCCGCACTGCCCGGACCCCCAGAAAGGGCGCCGAGACCCCAGACACCGCGGGCTGCAGGCTTCTCCTTCCGGCAGCCCTCCGGGGAGCCAGGCGCCCGCCCAGCTTGTCCTTGCTTGGACCCTGAGGGGGTCCCACTCTTGGCTATGATTTTTTTTCCTTTTTAGCTGACCACATGCAGCCCGCGGGCCTAGGGTATTAGTGCATTTATTTAATAACCATAAAAAAAGCAGCATTTGTTCACTTTTTGATCTGCGTTGCTTTTTATAGGCTTTTCAACATAGAAACTGGTTTGGAGGAAGTTCTATAATGAGCGTTTTTGTTTCATATGTGCATTTTTCAAACATTGCCTGGATTTAGTAACCTGCTGCTGGGGACTGGATTGGGAGGGAGAGTTATTTAAAAAGTGTTAATTTGTGATCACTTGTCAGACAGAGCTGGTTCTCAAGACTCCAAATATTGTGCTAGTGTACACTTGTAATTGTGAGAGCATACAGCAGGGCTTATTCAAAGTATCCGCCAGCGCGCCTAGCGTCCACCCTTTCTCCTACACGGAAGCCCTGAGAAGGGAGTCGAGACTCTTCTCCTTTGATATCTGTAGCCTGAACAACCTGGCTTTGAAGACCTCCTGCAAGGATGGAATTGAGGGGCAATTAATTCACGCTGTTCAGAAGCGCTGGCCTACAGGCTGCCCCGCGCGTGCTGCTCTCGCACGCTCCCTGCTGCTGCGCGCAGGAGACCCCTGCTCCAGCTCCGCCCCGCGCCCGCCAGCACGTGCTGTCGCGTCTCCTCCTCTGCGCTGCAGCGCACAACGCGCAGCACACGTGGCTCTGCCGGCGCTTGTTTCTTTTAGTTAACCACACCGCCCTGCCACCTTTGCCCTGCTGGCGTAGGACGAGCTGCCGCAGGTCTTGCGGCTGTGTGGTAGATTCCTTCGCGCAGGCAGGGCCTGGCTTCCGTAAGCAGACGCTGCTCTGAGCTCTTGGGCGGCAGCTCTGGCCGTTACAAACGCTGTGGCATAGATCTGGGCAGGCGCCGGCCTGATGGGCACCCCTACCTGCAGTACCGGCTGCCAGCCGTGGCCCAAAAGGAGTAAGTAAAATAATTCTTAGGTTTTAAATTAGTTTTATTACAGTATACTGTTCAGTTGTTCTATTTCATTGCTGTTGCTTACCTGTTTCTGTGTCTAGTTTAGAAATTAAACTTTATCATAGGTATGTATGGAATGGAAAAGCATGTGTGTGTGTGCGCGCGTGCGTGTGCAAGTGTGTGTGTGTGTGTGTTTCGGGTCCCTCTGCAGTTTTAGGTATCCCCCTGGGGTCTCCACATGTGTCCCTCATGGACAAGGGGACTGGGTATCCGGCATTTCTTACACATACAGCTACACCCACCTCAAGCCCCAGTGGGGAGCATGGGTCAGTTCGCGTCGCTAACTTCGGTGGCTGTTGGTCGCGGCCTGCTATGAGGAATGGCCCCACCTCCTGGCCTCCGCGTGCTCGCAGAGATTGGGCGCGAGCCCTTCTCGCGGGTGAAAGGACATCCAGAAGGGCTCCTGTGAGCCCGTCTGAACAATTCTGTGCCAACTGTTACACTGTGTCTCTTGTTTCTGTTACATAGCGGGTTCGAAGAAGACGCTGGCTCCCTGTGCGTTAGGGAAATAAGATCTGCCTGTAAAATGAGTTAGGTCTATTTCTTCCATGTGTGTTATTAGTCCTTTCATTTTGCTTACAGTAATTTTGAGAGATGCAGATGTTTTTAATTTTTATCTCATCCATTTCATCAGTCTTTTCTCTTATGGATACCAGGTTAAAAAGATCCTCACCACTTGAGTTTCCGCAAGAATTTTCCCTTGGTTTCTCTTGGCCTGTTTTAGGGTTCTCTGCTGACTTTTCAGTCTTTACTGTAGCTGGCACCCGTCCTGTGTAAAGAGCGAGATACGGGTCCAGCTTTATCTGTCCGAGTAGCTGCTTACATCGTGTCAGCTACCTGTTGAATATTTATGAGCTTGCCATATCACCTTTCTCATAAATTAAATTCTTACACATATTTCTTTCTACTTTTCTTTGGGATTTTCTATTTGGTTCCATCTAGCTATCTCGTCACGGGTCAGCATCCGCTTCTAGCTCGCAGAGCCTAGTGCATCTTAATATCTGGTAGAATTAGTCCCACCTTGTCATGCTTTTTTCCAAGACTTTTCCTGGCTCGTCTTGCATTTTTGGCTTTCCTGATGAACTTAAGAATAGATTTACATAGTTCAAAGAAACATACCATTGTTTTGTGTGGATAGTACGAAATGTCTAGGTTAATGTTGGAAGAGTTAGGACCTTTTGGATGTTGCTTATGATGGTGTTTCCCCCTCCAAGGTGATGTGCATCTCCACAGTCCAAACCTTCCTTTGCACAGCTTAAAAGATTTCATTTTTTTATGTATTGTAAATGTATTATTAAATTTATTTCTAGACATCTTGTAATTTAGATTAGAAATAGGCTCTTTGGGGCTGGGGAAACAGCCCAGTGGAAAAAGTGCTTGCCTGGCAAGCACAAGGTCCTGAGTTTGATCCCTGGTACCACCAAAAGAAGAAGGAGAAGGAGAAGGAGAAGAAGAAGAAGAAGAAGAAGAAGAAGAAGAAGAAGAAG
>NDGM010994368.1:0-10417 GCA_002564305.1 Octomys mimax | reverse complement strand
TAGTTCAGCTTGTTCCAAGTAGGTGCTTTAGACCACTGAGCCATCTCGCCAGCCCTGCTTCTGTGATTTTAATGGGTAGTATAAGATTCCCTTTTATTTTATTTTTTGAGAAAATATGTGTTTACAGGAAACTTGAATTTTTAAGAATGTCTTATTCTTACATAGCTTACCTATGTCCTGTTTTTGTTATTGTGTTACCACATGATCTAATGCTCAGTAACACATTATATTTATGTTTTCCATTTATGTGCTAGGGTCTAATCAGTTGTACTTAGTTTTTAAAAAATTGTATGCTTGTTCTTTCAAATCTGCCCTTTAAGTTACAAAATATAGAATAATAGAATTGAATTGTGTGTGTGTGTGTGTGTGTGTGTGTGTGTGTGTGTATGTTGGGCTTTGGATGTTGGATTATTTTACATCTCTCTTCCTTATTCTTCTGCGCTCCATAAACTGCATTTCTGGCCTCACAATCATTTCTTCATGTTTTATTTATTTGAGCTCAAGAAAACTTGATTTAAACTACTGTTTGATTTATGATTAATCATCTAGTAATATCTTAAATCCTTTTTCTTCTTAACATTGCTTTATTCTTTTGTAATTCTTTATTTTTTATGTTTTAAAGAGAGTAAAAATTGGAATTAAAGCAGAAAAACTACAAGTGCTTCAGAATTTCATTTAACAAGGAAATACGAATTTCACAGTATTCGTTGTAATACATAGTGTTGTCTTCCATCCAGGTATTTGTATTACCAGATACATACATGTAAAATTGGAAGAAGAAAGAAAAAAGAAAGAAATGCATGAGAAATTAATTTAATTTTTTAAATGTCTGAGTATGTTAATCATGTTGGTTTTCTTCTGAGTCTCACTAATTTTAAACAAGGTGAATAAATCTGGCTTAAGTATTCACCAAAATAAAATAACGAATGAGGAATGCAAGTGCCAGTTGAGGCAGGAAGGAATAGGACGTACTCTCTTACTCTGTGTTGCCATCTCTGTAAAAGACTGCGCTGGTACTCCCTTCTCTGCTGACGAGCAGTATGCAGTTTTCACAGCTCCTCCCTGTGTCTCCAGAGCCCGTAGCTTATTTAGCACATATTACTTTATTTTTCAGCTGGCTTTGATTACCTTTCATCATGATGCTCATGGTAGACATCCCCCGATTGCTTTTCGAAAAGATGGTGTATCTGTGAAGGTTCTTAATCTGTTTCTCATCAGCCTCGTTTTAGAACCACAGTCGACTCACATTTCCCATGGAATGCATTTTTAATCCTTCTAGAACCACGTCACCTTCTTTGAGGGAGTCATTATAGTATTTAAAATACCCAAGTTTGCATTGCTGTTGACACAGACTCTCAACTTTTCCTTTTTTTTTTTTTTTTGTTCTGGTAACAGGGATTGAACTTGGGACCTTGCACTTGCCAGGCAGGTGCTTATGCCACTGAGCTATCTCCTCCACCCTCTTCACAATTTCTTTTAAAATAGTATTTGGGTTTTGTGATTTACTATGTGTCTGTCTTCTAGTCTGGATGAAGACATAGCAATTTATATGTTTTTATACTTGGCTGTTCTTTCAGTTGTCATTACAGAAAAAAGTAGATACAAGGGGAAGAATGTTCAATTTATGTTTGATATAAAATAACATATCAATATTAGGTAAAATATAATACTACTCAATAAATAATTTTAAAGATTTTTTGGTGAAAGTCTGCTATAAAGTTTTATAAGGGATCAGGTGGCTTAATGACTGCTGTGAGTGGGTAATTACTGCAGAATTCAAAGATTAGGACCTGAACATGGAAAGTTAGTCCATGCCAAGGATTTGAAAATTAACATCCAACTAGCAATGGAATTTGCTGAGGAAAAAAATTGCAAAGTTGTCACACTATTTAGTTTTATTATGAAAAGACTTTGGTCTTAGGCCAAAAATGACTGGTGAGTATTTGTAACATATTGAGATTGCCTTGCCATATTTTATTAGTTAGATTTTTTTTTGAGATATGAGTGAAAGAAATATAGTACTGCACTTGGTCATTTTCCAAAATGCCACGTGAAACAAATATAGTGAAAGTTATCTTAACCAAAGAGAGAATTTATTGATTTCTATGATTGGTATTCTAAGCTTGATGGTTATTTTACTTGTGGCCACACACAGAGATTTCAAACAACGTTGTTGTTTTGCTGTAAGGCACTGGTTATTCCTAAGTCATTTAAAATAAAGACATACATATGGAAATTCTTTTCTTGCCTGAGTTGTTAGAAATCCTTTCCTGATATTCACATGTGAAAGTTTCTACCTCCTTACACTGTTTGATCCAACTTGGACCATATGTCCATAAAGGTGTGTATGAAGAGACAGTTGAATCTTACCATGGTCAAATAAAAAGTTCTGGACTTACCTGTATAGGGACAGTATATTGAGAGGTCAAAAACTAAGCCCAGTGTAGTTAATGGAGACATAATATTTTAATATCTTTATTGCAATATAAAGTAACTATAAGCTTTGCATTTCCACTTCGAGTTTCTGAAGTCTATTTTTGTTTTGTTTTGAGAAGGACAGTGGAAAGAATGAACCATATAGGCAGAACTTCAGTAATCTCTAGGCCATATGGAAAAACCAGACTTGGGACATTTATTCTGGTAGCTCTAAGTTTTGCTGGGAATCCTAAATTTAAAGACCTTTGTTCTGTCTCTATCTCTGTCTCTGTTTCTTTCTATCTCTCTGTCTTTGTCTGTCTCTCTCTGTCTCTCTCCCTATCTCTGTCTCTGTATCTCTCTGTATCTCTATCTCTTCATCTCTGCCTCTGTCTGTCTTTCTGTCTTTGTCTCTGTCTGTCTCTGTCTGTCGGTCTGTCTGTCTGTCTATCTCTTTCTCTCTCTCTCTCTCTGTCTCATCACAATACTAAATAGAAGGAGTGACAACTGTTATAAATCAGGGCAGGACATAGCAGGTAGGACAATTAAGTACAAAAGAAACTATGTCCTTTGTGGCATTATAAATCACTATGTCTGGTCTTCTAAAGCTGCTGTATTTCCGAATTTTTCCACACGCAAGATGATAAGCTTATTTAATTTTTATTACATTGTAGATCAAATATTCTCCTAGTTATAATCAATACTTTCTTCAGGAATATATCAAGACATTTTGTCTTTAGTCTTTATGAATAATGGCACAATCTCGTTGCCTGAGATCTAATGCAGATATGTAATTTTCACCTAAATATCCTTTGATGTTCCTATAGTTCCTTTTGATGTAGACAGTGTAAGGAAAAATAGATTGAGTTTAACTCTGAGATTCTTCCCCTTTTGTCAAGCATCTATATTTTAATTTTTAATTGACTCACTGAACTTGTTCTTCTTTCAGATTCTAATTCAGCCTCTATAGTGTCTCTCACAGGGTCTCTGTTACTATTGGACTATAACTTGAATACTTGTATTTTCTTTGATGTGATCAATTTCTGCTTATAAATTCACACATGATTCTAACACAACTGACCTGGCTTTAGTTTTTTATGATTGAAGCTCACCTGGAAAGTTAGGTTACAGTGTCGCTCTTCAGTCATGGTTGTGTTTATCAGGAAGCTAATCCTAAACAGGAGTTCTTAGCAGTGAAGAAAAATAAGACATAAGGAACAAATGATAGGAAAATGAAAAGACAATTATTTGATATGATATTATGTTCTCTACCTTGGCCTCATTCAAGTCACTTTCTTTTTCTTTTCTAATTAAAAAAAATCTTTTATTTATTTGGTACAGGGTCTCCATACACAGCTCAGACTTCTAGTGATCCTACTGTCGCAGCTTGCCCAGGGGTGGAATTATAGGTGTGAGCCACCACACCTGGTTTCGGTGGTCAGCAGGGCATGCCTAGGATACCAGGGATTGCACCTGGGTCCTTGCACTTTCCAGACAGATGCTTAGACTGTTGAGCTATCTCCACAGCCTCTAAATTCACTTTCCAGTTTAATTAAATATGGATAATAAATTTTTGAAGGGCTGACAACCAAATTGATGAGTCATAAAAAGATCTTGTTCTTAAGAGAATTGGTAGTCATTGATACAATATATTTCTTACTTAGGAAATCAGTTGAAAAAGCATTTTGTGCTTTCAGGACATTAACATATAGTGTCATTCACCATTTCTGTACCACACTGTACAACTTGCTGATTTTCCCAGTGCTGAGGTCCTAGAGCACTCAGGCTTATAAGCAAAAATAAAGGAAATAGAAACCACAAAGGGAATTAAGAGTTGTTTCATATTTGTTTCCTAAATTTGTGTAAATGCCCTGCTTTAAAAAATGTTAGTCTTGTATTTTAAAACCCTATAAATTGCCTTGCTTCACAGTCCTCAGTCCTTCCCTGCATTTTGCGCTGATATTTGAGTGGAGTGATGGAGCTCCTCTCCTAGTCACCAAGGTGGCAGTGGCATTTCCTGGTTGCTTTTTCGCCATATCTTTATTTTCTCCAACCACAAAATGTGCGTGGACCCAGTGTAAAAACTGCATTACTCACTTAGCTCTGTCACATGGGTCAGCTTATTGCATTTTGACTCAATCTGGGAAGCACGCACACTCATGCAGAAGCCATTTTGCATGTGAATATATTAACATACTTGCTTTAATTTCAAATGTATGTATGATTTGTCTTCTAACTGGATAATACTTTAGGTATTTTTGTGATTACCCATATTTACTATTTCCAAGGGAGATAAAAAAAAAATAACAGAGCATCTTGATTACTTTTCTTTTTTACTTCAGTAGATTTATGTTGTTTCAATTGTTCCAAGGGTATGCACTGTAATGCTTTACGGGGGAGGGAAGCTTTTTAATTGGTTGTGAGAATTTTGAAAACTATAATGGAATTTATTTATTGCTAAATAGTAAAGATGAGCTTATAATAAGAAAAATATAGCAATTATGTACAGCAAACATGCACTAACAAAATAAAAATTAAAAATAGAAAATCTAAAAGTGTGGATCCCAGCATTTTGAAAAACACACATAATAACAATAGCAAACTATGGGTGAGCGTGGTTCTAAAGCAGTTAGATGCGTCAAGGTATTTAATTCCTCCCAAATAAATATTCTGTTCTGGTTTGTAGATTGTGAAATTGAAGCACACTGAGAAACTTGCCTGAGAGCAAATAGCTACTGCCTGCCAGTTTCAGTAGTAAAGTCCAAGTAGTCCAGATTTAGAGTGTGTATACTTCATTGTGAAGCACCATTGCTTCTCAGGCAGTTGGTTGAGATGAGACAGAGAGGAGGGGCAATCTGTGGAGACAATGAAACCAGAAGTGAGAGGGCATGGGTTGCGGCAAGTTGGAGAGCAAGCACCTCTACTTCAGGAATTGGTAACCTCAGTGTTGGGATGTGTTATGGTTTGTGTCTAACTGTCCCCACAAGGCCTCATGCAGCATCTATGGCATGATTCTAGACTTTGTGATTAATTTATGATCCAAGGCTGGAAGTATGTGTCTGAGCACTGCTGGGATTATGGGTTTGAATGCTATACCCACTCTGGGGCAGATAGCCTGAAGACAATATAAAGAAACATGAAGAAAATCAAACAATGACAATAAATTATATAATGATAAAGTTTTAAAAAATACAATTACAATAGGTGATGTGATAATTCTATATAACACAGTGACTGAATGGCTTCTTCGTATTAGGTGATTAGGTGGGTCTTTCATAATAAAATGATACTAAATTTATGAAGCAGCTTTATGAAGAAGATGGAAAAAACAAACAAGGAAAGATGAAAGAAAGTCTCCCTCACATTCCTACTCAACACAGTACACTTAACTTTTGGTTACTAAAATATACATGGGTGTTTCTCCCCAACAATAACTAATTGATTCTCCAGTAATATCAATTGATTGTTAGATAATTTAATTTAGTTTGGATATTATCTACCTGGAAATGGTTTAGGTCCCATAGGGTAAAGGTTTAAACCCAAGAGATTGCTCCTTATTTTACATAACAGGTGTAAGCCTCAATGTTTCTAGGCGCCTGACTATAAATTGAGGGTCCCCGTATCACCCTCTTCATATTTAATTACTTGATAAAACAGTTAATAAACCCATGGAAAACACTTATATTTCAGTGATTGGCTTATTTATTTATTTATTTATTTATCCACTGAGGATTGAACCCAAGGAGTGCCAAGGTAAAACTCCAGCCTATATATATATATATATTTAGAGACAATTTTTTGCTAAGTTACCCAGGCTAGCCTTGAACTTGACAATCCTCCTGCCTCAGCTTCCCAAATAGCTTTATGACAGGTTTATATCACTGTGTCCACCCATTGAGTGTTTTATTACAAAGGACAAAGGACACAAAAAACAAAATGAAGGAGATATATAGGGCTAGGTGTGGTAAAGGGCACGGACCTTTTGTGCCTGCCCTGAGGGTGCAATCTTCCATGGACTTCCATTTAGTCAACAATATGGAACTCTGTCTTTTAAAAATTTATTTAAATTTATGTTTATATTAGGGTAATGTTACATGGGCTTAAATGATTTCGTTATTGATCTCTGGTGATCAGTTCTGTCTTCAGTCTTTCTCCTACCCTTGTAAGTTGGAGCAGGGGTGAAAGTTTTCAGGATTGAAAGCTTAAATATCTGATTAATCACTACCTGGTGTTTCTGGTAAACAGATTCTGTGATTCCTTTTTATATAATGATATAAAACAAGGTTGTTGAGGGTGGAGCAAATTGGATGAATGTTAAGGTATATTTATAATTTTGTATTACAGTTTAGAAGATCACTTAGCATCAATATCTACTATTAAACACAAACTTCCTTTCATCTCATATATCACAGAGGACATAGATTTATTTATCACCAAATTAAGTACTGAGAAGTTTTCTTAGCATCTTCAAGTTGAGTAATACTTTCTGAGCTTAAGTTTTCATCTTTAAAACTAGATTATTATTATTATTATTATTATTATTTTCAGAATTGTTGTAAAGTTCCTAACAAAATACTGGACATTATTGGCCCTGTACCTATTAATTTTTCCACCAGTATGAACAATTATATGCTTTTATATTTCAGTAGTTATAAAACTATGACCTAGCCTACTCACATATTCTGTTTTTTATCTACCTGTTAAGCATTTGTTGATCATCCACATTACAAAATTGTGTCAGTCGTTACTTGTTTTGGGGGTCAAGGTGGAGGACAATAATGAACACAGATGTCTCCTTCAATCTGTCAGTGAACAGAATTTGGGAAGATCCAAGATGAAAACGCAGTCTTCCAAAATCTCTGGCAGAGATTTTCCTCACATAGCACGCGGAAGAACACTTGAGGATAGGGTCTCTGAACTGTTGACAGCGAACATGCTGAAAGTTATGTCTGGTTCTGAGTCGTACTCCTTGGCTGTACATTGTTATTCCACACACTGAATCAAAGGGAATATTTAAAAGTAAATGAAGTGCATATATTTCATATTATTTACTTATACTCTTCAAATGGAAATTGAGAAAAAAAAACATGCTCTGCTTTTTTGAAAAAAACTTTTCTCTGTATTGCTTTTAATTTTCAGTGTTACTGAAATTAAAAAAAAAAAGATTCTTCTCACATATCTGGCATGCTCAGAATAAAACACAGGTTTTGTTAAACTTTTATTCTGTTGGTAGAATCTATTTTAACTTGAATCAAAGGTTCAAGAGTAAGACTAATCTAGAAAATAGAGCAACACATGTTGTTTTAATCTGGTACCACAAGTTGGCTCCCCATTTGGTTTTGCTCTTCATTCTCTGATGTATCGCTTCCTCCTCTTTCTCCTCCCCATCTCCCACAGTGTGAGTCAGGTGCCTCTCTCTCTTCTTAGCATCAACAGCACCCGTACACTGATGCTTCCCAGTTTCATGGCCTTGGCCAGGGTATCTGGTCCTGATGGGCACACACGCATAGTCAAGCCTGCACAACTCTCCACATGATCTTGGATCAAAGCAGAGTCATTTTTCACTCATATTTACCTTTATGTTCTCATGTGACTCAACAGTAATGCCCCTGACCAACATATTTACCTAGCTGACCCTTCACCTCACTGAGTTTCACACTCTCTCAATCATCCAGTCCTGGGATTTTACGTCCTTAGTCTCCTATAGGTCTGTCATCTGCTTTGCATCTGCTTTTCATTACAGCCTTATTTCATACAATTGGCCTATTTCATCTTAAATACAATAGTTTATAATTGTTCTTCTATTCTTTTCTTCTCCATCAACTATTAAGCTACACTGACACCATGTGATCTTTTCTGGATGAATAGGCCTTTATCATTTATTTGCTTAAAATCCTGAAGGGATTCACCCAATTCTTTGGCATAGTACAAAGGCCCCTAAACTGGGATATTTAATAAATGGAGGCCATTTATAACCACCTATGTTCCTGTCATTTCTCCATTGCCTTTGTGATCCTTTTCTAAAGGTACATCTCACATAAACCTGATTATACTTACATTTGCTGCGATTCACATGCTTCTACACAGAATTTGATGATAAGCCATTACATACATACACATTATAAACATGCATCTTCATTTTGAGTAAAATTATTTCATTTTCTACATTTGTAATTACATTCAGTATACACAAAATAATCAATAAATTCTTAACTGTTAGGATCATTCTTCATTGAAGGGAGTGATTTAATTCTTTCATTCGCATGACAGATAAATGCACTAGAAATAAGAAATTTTAAAAATGATATTTTTGTTGGAAAAATGAGGAATTAATAAGACACCCTCAAATGTGCTTTCTACAAAATAAAACTAAAAATTTTAAAATTATAATTTTTAGTTTTTCCTAACCTGCATTATTGATATTAATCCATCAACATAATTGAAAGTGTTTGGTGAGTGCTCTCTTTTTAGTAAAAGATAAATCTCTTGTACTGCTTATAGTCTACACTAAATGTTGATTAGGAAACATAAGAACACCAGTGAGGTACAGCATTGCACTGTACAGAACCATGCTCAAAACTGTTTCCAAAAATTGAATCTCACGTTATAGTAGAATAAAAGCTTTCATCCACGCACAGAGAGGAAAAGACTCTATGAGATAAGAGATCAAAAGCACACAGTGAAAAATAGGAAACCAAGGTAAAAAGAGTGAAAGAGGAAAGTATATTTTAACAGCAGGGAAGGACATGACATTACAAGAAAAGAAAAGAATAAAAGTGTGGACACATAGGTGGGAGAGCTAGGAGTCCAAATTAATGACAAAAATGGAAGTCTTCTGATAGAAAATAGAAAAAAATGTATAAAGTTGAGCAAAAGGATCTTCAAATTATAACCTTAAGTTTCGATGTGCTCCAAATTGCTATAGGTTAAGAATACCATGCTATCCATGTTCCCATATTTAAAAAAAAAATCTTAAATTTAGAACTTGGAGCTTTTTCGCTTTCACGTTTTCAAGGCAGGCTCACAGAAAATCAGTCCATCATTGATGCAAAAAGATTCAACTTGTTTGGTGTAAAACATTAGAGTACTTTGTAATTAGTAGTATCCTTAACAGCTGTGCTGTGACACTGCCAGCTGAGCAGAATTTTACTAAATGACTTACAGATTTTTTTCAGTGTACAATGTTTTGGTCTTAAGCCTTCAGCACTTCCGGAATCTAAAATTCAATAGTTAGCTCTACTTCTGTCCTAGGTGTCTTCTGGATCTGTTCACCGAAAACAGCACAGATTTTTCAGCCACCCAGATAAGTCAGTGCATACTATAATCATACAAATATTAACCCGCAACATTAAAAATGAATTTCAGAGGTTCATCTTAATAGCAGATGATAAAGTCTAAAATATAAATCAGTTATTGTATCTCTCATCTCTCTCTCAATAACAATGTAATGATAAACTTTCTTATTTGTCAAAATGACTATCAAGCTGCAGCTGAACAACGCTTTTATGAACCTATAACTCTGGAGCTAAAGTGTTAAAATACTACTTGCATGAGCTTCAGCACATATTTGATAACATTTTGCTGTTTTGAATCGCAAGATAAGCCACAGGGAGAGGTGAAGACATGTAAGAAAAATGCACAGATAATAAAAAGTACAGCAGGGCAGATTATGACAAGGACTGAGCAGGGAGATGAAGGGTCCAAGGGAAGCAGGCGTCACAAGCCCCTAGAAACATCAGGGCACCTCGTGGAGAGCACATCATTTGAGATAGGTCAGAAAGAATGGAAAGATTTTGTGGCTGGAGACAAAGGACATGCCCCTTCTCTCGCAGCTGCTATCTTTCAGATTTAGATACTCACCATATCTTATATGTGATTGCATTCTTCTGCTGATTTCTTCTGCATTTGAATTTTCTTTAAAACTGCCTGGTACATGACCTCCATTGAGAGTTCTCTCTCTCTCTCTCTCTCTCTCTCTCTCTCTCTCTCTCTCTCTCTCTCT
>NDGM010994358.1:0-12404 GCA_002564305.1 Octomys mimax | reverse complement strand
GATTGAACTCAGACCCTTGTGCTTGCTAGGAAAGCACTTATTCCACTGAGCCATCTCCCTGGCCCTCTGTCCTTCTTTTAAGTTGATTAATTCAACTGTTTTGTAACAGTGACAGAAAGTTGACTAGAATGTAGGTATTTAGCAAAAATGCATGCCAAAGATAGGAATATATCCTTATACATCCATTCTTCGCATATAAGATTATTTCAGTCATAACTATTGAATAAATTTGGGACAGCACAAATCTATGCTAGCCACAGGGTCCTATTCATAATGTTTTGGTCTGTTAGATAAAGTTCTGAATAAGTAGATTCTCAGCTACATAATGTAATTCATGAATGGTATTTTCTGGTATTGTCATTTATAATAGCTTTTGACGTAAGTGTTCAAATATGAGCTAATTTCCCCCACTAAAGTGAGTACTTATATAACTCTGGAAGACCTTGTTTGCATTTGATCATTTAAAGAACTTTTAGATGTTTTAGCTAGCTAAAACAATGGTAATAGTACTAAGTTATAAAATAAGACTCATGGGGTAGAGCTAGGGAGAACTGACACTTGTCTTATTTAGGGACAGCCAGGTCAGCCCCTTGTGCACTTTGCCCAACCACTCAGCATTCTTCTGATAGCTGATTCTTATCCCTGCTTCCAGGCTGGCCTCTTCATGGACAATGAACAGTACTGCAAAGGCACAGAGCACCATGAAGAGTGCCATGGCTACTCAATAGATAATTATAGAATGAGAGAACAAAGAAAGAAAAGTAAGGTGTAGCATAAAACACACATGTCTTGCACATCATTAGTCTATAAAGGCTGTTCCTTCCCAAGGCCAAATAAGAAGCCTGTGTTGAGTGAATAAGTGAGGGTTGGGATTCCTACAGGGGCAGTGGGCTGTGGACACCAAATCTACAAGTAGCATGGTCTCTACAGTTGATGTTTCCAAGTCCCTGAACTGGGATCATAGTCCATAGGGCACATGTCATGTGACATTTCAGTCTGAAGACTTACAGGCAAGGACCACCGGAATGGCACAGTTTCTCTGTCTTCACTAGAGTCAGGGTATGAAGAAGGCATTTTTTTTTTTCCTTTTGCTCTCTGGGTCTGAATGCCTTAACCTCTAGTTGGTACTGGTCGCACCATTGGTGTTGCACATCCTATGGAGAATGTTTGTCTCTCATGGTTCGGAGTCCAGATTCTGTTTTAAAGAATCCCATACTGATGGGTGGGGCCTGCAATCTGCATCTTTAGCAAGCTCACCAGATGGTTTTACTGTAGTTCAATTTGGAGGGCTCCTAATGTGATACATATAAGAATCACCATGGTTGGTGAATACCGAGACTACAGCCTTGATGTAGTGGGACCAAAGAGGGACTCCGTTTGGATCTTTTTCACCAGATTTCCTCCAGGGCCATCATTTTCATTTTTCCACCTATGTTATGCAGATTGGAGAGAGGCCCTGTGTGGTGGGTCGCAGGCTCATCCCAGGGTAGAGGGGTGGGTGAGGGCAGTGTGTGCTAGGTTTCAGCCTGCACCTGTAGCCACGTCTGTGTGAAGTGTACAAGCAGCACGGCTGTACATGCAGTCTGCCTCCTTGGCAGTTCCAGTGTACACTCCCAGTTAGGAATCAGTGAGGAGTAATGGCTGTTAATAAACTTTGAAGGCTGTCAAGCAAAAATAGTCATATGTTAAGATTTGCCTGGGGCAGCTTATAGAATAGTTCTGGTAGAAGCTACCGCAGTCAATTTTAGAACATTCTCTTACCTAAGGAAGAATTTCCATGCCTCTTACTGTCATCCGAAATTTCTATCAAGCAACTACTGATCTACTTTCTGTCTCTCTAGATTTGCTATTTTGGGATGTTTCAGATAAAAAACTCCATGAAATGGAATAAGTCTTTTGTGGTTGGCTTCTTTCACACAGCATAATGTTTTCAAGGTTTGTTCGTGTTGTGGCATGTCAATATTCATTCCTTTTCATGGTTGAGAAATAGTCTGTTGTGTGAACATACCACACTGCATGTACTCATTCAGCAACTGATGGCTGTTGGCTTGTTTCCCTCTGTATTCACATGTTCACTTAGAGTCTTTTGCTCACTAAACATTGCCTCCTCAAAATCAGAGCTCTCTTCTCACCTGTCTATGTGTCTCTGCTGTTCTATCTGGTGTTTTGTAGATATTCACTAGATGAATAAATGAATGGATGTATAGCTGAATAATGCCTAAGTTTGCCCAAGGGAAACTTTGAGTACATTCTCCATGTTCTCTGAAAATGGACTCCATGGGCTCTGAGATCCACACAGTCAACAAAATGGTTTATCCTGTGCATCCCTGCCCAAAGATTCTTGGCCCGCTTTGTTCTGCAAGTACTTTGCTACTCCAGAGCACACATTAATAGTAGCACTTCCTTGTGGGGCTTCACTCAGTGGGAGGCCCATGGGGTCATAGGTCAGCACTGGGTGCTCATTTTTGATTCAGGAAAATCATTGCTTGTGCTTGTTGTGACTCCAGAACTATCCATGCCAGACACTCAGCAAAGAATGCACATTCAGAGCCTGAGCAAATAGCAGAGATGAGGCTTTGTGCAAATGTGCCATGTGAGGAGTGTAGTGGGACAGCTGCAATTGTAATGTCAAGTGTTCAAATAAGTCTCTGTCCCTTGTACTATGTATCAAAACCCATGTCATGTTCTATAGGGAGATTAGGATGGGGTGAGTGAGGTGCTGGCCAGCGGATACAAGGTAGCATTTAAAGAGAACATGCAGAGAAGTGGCTGTAAGCACAGGCTTTCGGAGGGAACATGCCCACACAGATCCTGGGGCCATCATTTGCCAAATGGGAACCGCAAAGAAAGTGATGTGACATGTTTACATCCCAGCCTCCTCCTTATAAAATGGGAACAGAAAGAGGAGTTACTGCGTGACATACTCGGATAACAGATTTAAAACATTGCCTCTCTAGTAGTAGCCCTTCCCATGTAGGGACCATGTATGCCACCATCCTAAGCCCTTGGCAGTGCAGCAGTAGGCTTAACCAGAAGGGGTCAGAACTTCACTTCAGAAGTAAGAAGATTGAGGCTTATAGGAAAGACGATAACCTGACATGGCAGCACATGTCTGCCAGATATCTGAATAGTCATCAGAGTTTGGGTGCTAACACCAAAGTCTGTACTTACCAAGCTGCAAGCCCACATGCCTTTCTTTACCAAGAGGAATTTTATGAACTCAGCACTAAAGGGGGTTCTTCTGTGAGTAGGACTGCTTTAGTGAAGCATAGGCAGTTATCATTAAGTAGGGTTAGTAAATATTTTCTGGCACTAAGTCCTCTTTTCGTTAACTCTGCGCCAGGTTAGTAGGGACTTTCTCCCCTCTGATGACACCTGTTTAGGGGATTTGAGGAAAGCACTTACCAAGTTCACCTGAATTCTAAATCAACTAAAAGGCCTCTCTTCTAGGTCACAAAGTTCATTCCTGGTGTGTCTAGAAGGGATCTTAGAGGGACACCACCAAACTGACAGCCAGACACAGAGACCTAAGGGTCATCCTAGTGTGACAAACATGCTCAGGATCTGGAAAATGAAAAGTTAAGCTTCACACTCCACTTGACACTAAGAGTAAGCCCATTAGAGACCTCATAGATTTTCTCTTCCTGAAGAACACTGCATTGGTGGTCAAATAAAGTTCTCCAGCCTGAAATTAAGTGCTCATATGAATGAGAAGTGGGAGGCTGGAGGCCAAAGAGGCTCACTAACTTCATTATCTGATTCTCCCAACCACTGCACGTTGCAAAGAGGCCTGGAGCCTGGCTCTTCTGGCCAGGCTCCTGGGGCTGGGACAGCCAAGGTATGTCTGGAAAACAGAAGGGCTTTGCCAAGGCAAGCATCCCTCATGCCAAGCAGCCAGCAAATGAGCTGCTTCTTGTATTCAGTCCCTTTAACTGAATCTTCCATGAGCCAATGACTGTTCATTTAATAAATGTAAACTCAGGGACTAGTATGGACCAAGCACTGAAAATACAGAAGCAAATATGCATAAACCAAGTATGCTTTTCATCATTTTGTTTTTAAAAAATGTTAATTAATGATTTCCCGATTGTAAAAGTAATGTATATTAGTAGAAAATTTAAATTGAATTACCTGTAATCTCCAGGGAGGGACCCTGATCATATTTTACAGTATTACTGCCATTGTGAGCCAAAGAAATGGGACTGGGAAAAAGGCCAGTTAGTGAATCCTCTTCAAATAGAGCCCAAGATTGCATAGTAAAAATGTTTTTAAAGGTTTTGATTGGGACTATGCTTGAAAACTGAAACTAAAAAATTACAAACAATAGTTTTATTTTTTATTTTCTCCAATTTAATAACATTTGTAACACTATAACTAGAATTGTCAAAGATCTCTTAGACCCAAGGTAAAAGCTTATTTGCTTTATTAGGGTCTTTAACTACAATAACTGGGCCCAGCTGGACATGTGTGCACACCTGTAGTCTCAGCTTTCTGAGGGGCTGAGACAGGAGGAGCCTACCCTTGGCAATTTAGTGACTTAGGGGACCTTGTCTCAAAAATTTTAAAAACATTAGGGATATAAGTCAGTGTAAAGACCATGGGTTGAAGCCCCAGAACTGAAACAAAGATACAAACAACAACAAAAATATGCTCCGATTTCCAAAACGAGAGCAGGAAATGAGTGCTGGGTAGACAGTTTGGAGTGTGAATTTTCCTACTGTGTATCATAATTTGCTTCCTATTTTGTCTTTCTTTTTAATACAGTCACAGAACTATTGGTTTTATAATGGTTTATTTTTCCCAGGGGCTTTCATTGATTTTTTTAAAAAATTTAAACTTTGTCTTCTGAATCATCTTACAGTGTGATCATCCAGGATGATTTTGACTTCTTTAAAACTAAATCGCGGTAACTCTTCCACATTTCAGATTGACAGTGGCTTTGCAGAGGCTTGACCAGTTTTCCAACATTCCTTTTGTGAAAGCCTGCATCTTTTGAAGAAGGTTTGGGTTTCACTCTTAGATTTGCACTATATTTGAATCAGATAATCACATTTTATACTCTTGGCAGTCAGGGACACTGGGTGGGTAGATTGTTCACTGGTCCACAATTTCAGTCAGCGGAGTCTGTTACAATCATGAGCTTGGCATAAATGTGAAAGTTCTCTCGAGTCACTGTGAGTAGTAATTGGAGCAAGGAAGGAGCCAGGACAAGGAGAAGCCCAGGCCCTTCGGTCTCTCCTACACCTCCTGCAGGAGAATAAGCAACCCTGGACTAAGACACACCTAGTAACACGATTCCTAAGGCTGGAGGGACTAAGTTTAGCCACATCTCCTGAGAATTGACTTTTCATTAAATTTATTTTAAAACTTGAATTTTATTTTTTAATTAAAATATTTTAAGTTCGGGGTCTCTCTGCAACTAGGGTCCTGCTTTAATGCTAGCAAGAGCTAGCTTGCTAGCTCTAAACAATGCTTCCCAATGACCCTGTCTTTTAAACTTATTTGTTGGATGTGACCTAAAACAGGAAAACTTTTCCTGTTTTATTTCCTTCTTTCGTTTTGGAAATTGGAGCTTTTTTTTTTTTTTTGGTCATTGTTTGTATCTTCGTTTCAGTTCTGAAGCTTCAAACCATGGTCTTTACACTGACTTATATCCCTAATGTTTTTAAAATTTTTGAGACAAGATCCTCCTAAGTCACTAAGTTGCCAACGATAGGCTCCTCCTGTCTCAGCCCCTCAGAATGCTGGGACTACAGGTGTGCACACCATGCCCAGCTGGTATAAAAACCCTAATAAAACAAATATGTTTTTACCTTGGGCCTAAGGTAAAAGAAGAGGTACCAGTGTTGCCTCAAGCTAAAGGTTCCCTAATGGGGGGAGGTACATATGAATTTTATAAACTGCAATTAGGACAGTTTTCTCTTTTTTTTTTTTTTACTATAAATTTAAGCAAAATTAATATACATAAATATATCTTCTCTATTTCTCTTCTTTGCCTCTCCCCACCTGGGAGCAAATTCACTGCATTTGCCAGTAGCTGTGGTTCCCAGAAGCCTCCCTTGTGGAGATCTATAGTCTGGGGTTGGGTTCCCCAGAAGCAGCACCTGAGTGGGGATTGTTGTGCAAGTGATTTATTTAGCAAGTGACCTTGAAGAAGAGGCATAAGTGAGGCCAAACTAGGTAGAGGAAGTTGCTAAGAAGGAATGTAGACTCAGCTAATATCTGCCTTCACCCAGGCCTGTAGGGAGCTCTAAACATAAACTGCACAATGGAGTTGATCTCACCTTGAGACAAAAGGGGTGTGCTTTGGTACCCATGCTCTCTTCAGAAGATGTGAGAACTCCCAGGCAAAATGACTCGCATGCAGCTGAGGCGCTCTGAACTTGTCTCAGAGAGGGCTCTGGGTGGGAGCAGGGGACACCAGCATCATCCATGAGAGGTCCTCATGTGTGCCAGAGCCCATACTGTGCTCTGCCTCCTTGAAGACCACAGCTGTGGTTGGTGAGAGGGGCGTAGAACTAAAGCCTCAGCATGCAGAGCCCAGCCCAAAGTAGTCACAGTGGTGGCCTCTCCTTACCCTGGTACTCATCCTCACCCTGGGGACACTTACAGGCAGGCAGACCAGCCTCTGCAGCAGAAAGAAGTGAGGCTGTAGAAAGAAGCCCTCCTCTACTTAGTGTGATATCCTTAGAATATATCATTCCTAAACTAGTAAGATCTGGAAAGGCAGAGATAGGGGGATGGGCTTGAGCGAAAAAGACGAGAAAAATGACTTGGTTGCCTCTTAGTTAGAACTTAGGAGGTTTGAAGTTCTTCTGTGGCCCAGGTTACCAGACCAGCCTGAGGGTTTGGACCCAGAGTATTAGCTCAGAGTGAACAGTGGTTTATACTAACCATTTGTCTTCTCAGGGAAGCATGGAAAGGTAGCCAGCTAGAGGCCTGTGGAGTTGGTCAGGGCTCTCCAGCCCACAATAGTCCCAGTGACTGGTGTCAGAACTGCTGTGAAGGATGTGACGCCCTCACTGAATCCACTCTACACAGCTGTTTTCCTTGCAGCCTGCCCATATGTTGGTGATTTCTGTCTTGTAGGAGGAAATGGGCATCTCCTGTGAGCTGCTAGAATCAGACTTCCTCAAATGCAGCGTGGGATTTCCTTTCATGAGGTCAAAATCGAAGGTAAGGAGCAGAACTGGGACACTTTCTTGGCCCCTGGCTTCCAGCCCTTCTCGTCAACTGTTTAAATCAGCAGCTGTGCCCCTCTCAACTCTGCATCCTACAGTGGCCCCTGAAGCTCTACACACAGTTCTGTCGCTTGTGGACCCACTCCAGAGAGTCTGCCTTCTCACTGTTTTACTCTTTGATGCACACAATGTTCCCTTTTATAGTTAATCTTGTCTGTCGACTTGATTAGCTTGAGAGTCACTGAGAAGATTAGGAAAGTGCGCTTCTGGATATGTCTGGGTAGATCAGCAGGAGGGGAGGGGCGTGTGACCTTGGGGACTATATCCAGTCCCTAGCCAGTCCCCTCTGGTTCTTCCCCTGCCCTCTGCTTCCTGGATGCTGTGAATTGAACAATCTTCCTCTGCCATGATGTTTATACCTTGAAGCCAGCTGGCCATGGACTGAAACATCTGCAGCCATGAGCCAAAATAAACATTTTCTCCTTTAGGCTGATTTTCTCAGGTATTTGGTCACAGCAGCAAAGAAAGCTGACTAAAATACCCCTTAAATGGGGAAGTCACGTCACAGACTTCTTTGGCAAGTAGCACTTGATTGGCCTTCCTAAAATGGCTTGTTCTGAGACATTCCATGCCACAACACAGGAAAAGATGTGGTGTAGGTTAGTGACCTATGACTCTGACTCAGGAACTCCCCTTGGCTCTCAGAATTCTCTGGAAACCTCTCTAACTTCTCAACCACAAATAGCTGCATGCCACTTGCTTTTGAAAAGTAAAAGAAATTGCAGTGACTTTGACATTTGTATGAAGCACAAACAATAATGTAGTACAACATACCCAGACTTCCATGGAGCAGTTAGTGTGTTCTGTGGTTATAAGGGGGTAAGAAGATGGTTAAAAGATTGGTTTTGGCCGGCAAACTAGACTCTTTTAAAAGACCAGGTCTGCCTTTTGAAATGAAAGCTATTTCCCCTGGTGAGATTTAAAGGAAAATTAATCTCCTTTGTCTGCCTTTTTTGTATCTAAAAAAGTAAAACCTTCATCTTCTCCGCTGCCTGTGTCATAGAATCAAATCATTTTAGTCTCTCAGGTTTTTGGGTCCGAAGACCAAGGAGTTGTTTTGAAAACCAGTGGTAAGAACAGATTTGTGAGGCACAAGATTTGCTCATTTCTTAGGAAATCACTCAAATCCATCAGCCCGTTGAATGTGCCTGCTCCATACCACAGCCCGTTACGTCCGGGAATCCTCAGCCTGTCTCTGGCTCCATTCCTCCTCTCACATTCATGCCAGGAAAAGGGAAACCTTGAGAAGTGGTTGCCCTTAAGAAATGGATCACACATACCTGGCAGAAGGCAGGTCAGGTCTCATTAGTCTCCAGGTGGGCAAGGCTGGAGATGAAGCATGACAACTCTGAACCATGGACAACTGGGCCTATGCATATAATGCATGTAATAGTTCCAGCCACACATATAAGTGTAATATCTTGAATAACAGAAAATAGACTTTATTGGAACACTTTTAAGTTTCCATTTCATTAGGAAGTCTACCCAAATGGAACCTAGAATATGTCTTACTATCTTCACTGGAATGTTAAATTTTACTGATGTTTATTAACCATTAAAATAGCCATCAAACCAACAGAAATATGAGTATTAGCATGTTGGGATTTGTTTTCAGCTGGCAATGCCACTACTTTCCTCCCACATGTATATGTCAAGAACTATAACAAATGGAGACATAGGAGTAGAGGATGAGAAAGCCCAACAAGTCACCCAGAAAGGACAGGGCCCCATCTGCCACCCAGCTCCCCTTTCCCTCTCCTTCAGACCCTGGGGTCATGAGGCTCTGGGCCATCTGCTTAGCTTCATTACTATACTACTGGCTCATCTTGGTTGACTTTCTGCTTTGTCATTCATGGACAACTTGTCTGGTTTCAGGCCTTATCTCTGACTTTGACTTCTTGCCAAATCACTTGCCCCTCACCCGAGAGCTTTATCTTTAGTATGTCTCATTCAGATCTCCTCGCACTCTGACTCTATTGAGAAAACACCATTGATTCTCCCCTTTTTTGTGTTCTGCAGCCCTACTTCCTGCCTGACTCCATACTCCACCTTCCCTATAAATGGACAGATCCACTGTGACATAAATTTCTGTCTCAAAAGGGATATCTCTGTCCACTGTAGATGAGAACCAAATAGAAGAGATCACTGTCAGTTACTCTCATGTAGCATTCAATTCAGTAGAATCCAGTGTTGTGAAAATCTGACCATTACCTAGAATTTGTCATAATGGAATTTAATTTATATATATATATATATATATATATATATATATATATATAATAAGCCATAAGCTCTCAGAGCTTGATGAAATTTAAGAATTATTTTGTCTGGCCTACTCTTTTTACTTAAATGCAAAGAGATTAAGGATCTTGGCCAAGACCACATACTTTGTGGTAGATTCTGGTTCTACAGCCCCCACCCACATCCTCCTCTCATATTCCTTTACATGCCTGGCATATATATGCTGAAAAATATTTGCTTAGGGCACTGTTCTCCAAAATACAGGATGCTCACCACTGGGATTCATGCACTATGATGATTTTAGGTGTTTCATGGGATTATTTTGGGATGATACAATGATACAGCACTAAACAACATGGACTTCAACAGAAAGAAAATCATTATGTTTTGCTTAAGTCTCTCAGACTTCTAAAACAAAATGCCATAGAATGAGTGGCCCAAGAAAGTAGGCATTTATTTCTCAGCATTCTGAAGGTGAAGAAGTAAAGTAATAGGTGCTGGAAGACTATGTTTGTGACAAGGGCAGTCTCTCTGATTTTGAGACAGCCCGTTTTTCCATGTGTGTTCATGTGGCCTTCTCTCCCAGAGCCCCACCTTCACAAGCTCATCTAAGCCTAATTACCTCCCAGGTCACTCCACATATCACATCGGCAGTTCAAGCTTCAATGTGTGAATTTGGGATGTCAGAAACAGTTAGCCCACAGCTGTTCAACACCCTGTCCATCCTGACGAAGGATGTAGAACATCTCCAGCAGCGCTAGTATCTCTTTAACATCTCACTTTCACCTGCCAATCTCACTTTGGAACGAAGACAGAGTGAACTTTAGGCTCAGTACCCTTCAGAATTTAATATTTTTGTTTGTGACTAGCTTCACTTTAGGGCAAGTGAGCCTGCATTCCCAGGTATGATAGTGACATAAATTGTTCTTTTAAAATAATCTTTAAAGAGGAAGACTGGGGCCACAAGAATGTGAACTTAATATCACAACTGACATGATATACGCATGTGGCTACATTCAGAAGAAGATGCAAGTGAAATTTGGAATGTCCTGCTTTAAGAGTTCAAATGTGTCACTCCCTAAAGGGAATCTCAGGCTGGAAGAGGACTTGGTTTTACTGTGAAAGCTGTGTCTTTGGTATGATCAGCAGAAAGATATGCATAAAAAATGAAGTTTGTCATGCAGCTGAGCTTCCAGGGGTCATAAAAAGGGGAATGTGGCCAGTGTAGTTTAAGCGTGGCATGCTTACTGAAGCCAAATATTGCTTTCTTTTTCCCTAGTATGCTTTCAGTGTAATCTTTGATACAAGCCACCTGTCTGGGGAAGAGGAAGTTCTCAGCTTCATCGTTACTGCTCAGAGGTAAGGGGGACCCAAACATTTTTGTCAAAGATAAATGATTTGCTGGTTGTTTTGATTTTTGCAAGGCTAATAAACGTTAACTTGAATGACATGAGTGGCATGTTGAGCTGTGTGGAAGACTGGGTCTTATGTGGAAAATGCCTTTCCCATCTTCTTCCCTTTATCTATGTGGCTGTTTTTTCTTTCTTTCTTCTGAACTTCAATAAAGTATTTGTAAATTAAAAAGAATAAATAAATGATTTATGGGGCTAGGATAGGACATGCTCTGGTCTATTTTGATGATTCCTGGAACGCTGAAGAGAAAAGGACAGTTACTCAGTGATAAAGTTTCAATTGCTGAATAGGATCAGATTTTTCAAGAATGGTGATTAGCCAGCTCTGCTTGCATAGCCACTGCTTCCAGTTGAACTGGGCGGGGCTGGGAGTCACCTAGTTGGAGGTGGTGTTTCTACAGCTGAAGAGAGACAGGGCCATGCAGGTGAAGTCTAGTTCAAGGTCAGTTCCTGCTTGGCCTTGTGTTTCCCATATGAGACCAATGTCCTCTTTGGGTTTTCAGGCTGGGCCAACTGCTGCTGAAGGATAGACAGCTGCATTCCTTAATGGAGAGGAGAAGGGTACCCGCTACAATGTCCTGATCAAGGTGTCTGGTAGAGGCCCCCAGTGATGCTCCTCCAGAGAGGGGCTATCCTGAAAGTAGGGTGAAGAGGTAGAGAAGGGCATGGTGGTGGAGATTCCTCCCTTCAGAAGTACGAATAGCTGCAGATATCTAGGATGGCCTTTCAGAAGTTACGAGATGCCTCTTTGAGCCAAGATTGACTCATATCTTGAGGCAGCATCTAGTTAGCAACCAGCTGATGGCCAGGATGCAGGAGAAAGCATTCAGGTGGATGAATAAGGGGATGTACACTTTATTGTGGTAGTGGTTAGACCTATCCATTTAAATTTTCATTTGGAAATTATTTTAAATATAGAAATGTTTCAAGAATACTGTAACAAAAACCCTCCTCTATATCCTTTACTCAGATTCATCCATAGTGACATTTTGCCTCATTTACTTTATCATTCTCTTTCTATATATAACTTTTTCTTAACCATTTGTAAGTTGAAGAAATCATGTCCTCTGATCCCTATATACTCAGTGTGCATTCCCAAAGAATAAGGCTCTTAAGTAACTGCAGTATAGTTATCAAATTCAGGAAATTGAACATTGATGCAATACTGCTACTAATCTGGAATTCATGTTCTAATCATGCTTAATGGCCCTGGTGATATCTTTGTAACCACTTTTTTACTGATTCAGAAGACTTGATTGATTATTTTCTGTTCACTTTGTTTTCAAGATCTCATAGGGTCGGCCATATAGCTTAGCGGATCAAAGCTCCTGCTTAGGCAGACGCAGATGTCCGAGGTTTGATCCTTGGCCTGCCCTGCTGGCCCCGCCCTTGGGGCATGCTGAGACATGGCCATTGACACTGGGCATGGTGGCAAGCGCCTATAATGCCAGCACTTGGGAGGCTGAAAAACAGGAAGGATCACTATGAGTCTGATCTGTGTAGTGAGACC
>NDGM010994352.1:0-15318 GCA_002564305.1 Octomys mimax | reverse complement strand
ATTCTGAATGCTGATGTGAGAATGGCACTCAACACAATGATAGTTCAGCAAGAGGTAAAAACACTACAAAAGAACAAAAAAAATTCATTATTTGTACATGATATAATTTCATGCCTAGAAAGCCAGAGTTAACTTAAGAATTGTTGAAATAAATGAGTTAATTTGCTTGCACAGATTCCTTAAAAAAACTTCAGCAGCTTTTCCACTAGTGACAAACAGAAAACATTGTATCAATAAAATCTTATTTACATAAAAACAAAAAATTAAATTACATCATGGTATAATATTAATGAGAAGTGTGTGTGGCTTTTACCTAAGAGAAAACACTTTAGCAAGGAAAATTAATGCCACTGTCATTAAAGTAAATATAAGGGATGCTCCTAGAAGGAAAAACTAGACACCACAGGATGATACTTTTCTATTAATAAAAATATGTAATTTTGTGTGTTTTGCAGTTCTGTCGATTCAATTCAGGGCCTTTCACATGATAGGCCTCTCCCACGGGGCTATATGCTGAGCTCTGAATGTTTAATCTCACTTAGAATAATCTGGCAAGTTAGAAAAACCTCAAATATGGTCTTTACATTGTTTTAGAAAAAAAAATAGTTGAAAACTATGAAACGTGGCAGAACCTGAAAACATAGATACTTACACTTGTGAAAAACAATACAGCACTGGCTAAGCAGATCAAGGGAATAGGACATATCAGGTGAAACACAGTAAATCAGGGGGGAGAGGATTATTCAGCAGTGAGAGAAGCAAAATGGGACGTTTTGTCCTACCACGCACCAATGCAAATTAGAAGTCCATCAGGCTGGAGACATTCACTGTGTGCTACTGAGTGTCACCGCCTGCGAAGGACCAGAGGCCCTAGGAGCAGGAGGCCGTCTGGTAGTGGAACAAAGCACATAGAACATGAGTCCCTTCCCGGGGAAACGCTGTCCCATATACGAATTCAGAAGAGTCTGTGTCTTTTTTTTTTTTTCAGTACTATAACTCTCTGAAGATATACAGTAGGGGCTCAATTATGGATGCATAATAAATTGCAAGTGTTGAAAATAGCAGGATGGTAATGCTTCTATCCACATGCATTTTCAAAGAAAAGGCTGGGTTCTTGGCCTTCCATCTCTAGGGATGAAAGCTTACCATAACCTGATATTACCAGAATGGTTACAGAAGGAAGATAGTGGGAGATTTCTTCAGAGAAGTATGGTAGTGTGAACAGGAAAAGACATCAAGGTGAAAGAGGGTGGAGTCTCAAATGTGTGGAAGGGCTGCCTCTGAGTAGCAAAGAAAATGGAAAGCATCAGGCAGAGGGCCTCAATACCTCAGCCTTATGACCTTCTAAACACGAGGGCAGAGTAGCAGCACAGGCAGCACCAAGCTGAAGGCTGCTCAAGAAAATGACACTGCAGGGGAAAAACAGATTTTGCATTTCTTACAATTTAAAGTAATTAATTATACTGTATCTGCTTAATATACATACATAATCTTTGACATATGCCAAGGGCTTTTATCAATATAATTTCTTTCTTTTCCTTTATTCTCTTTTCTTCTCTCCTCCTTCCCTCCTCCCTTCCTCCCTCCCTCTTCTTCCTCCCCTTCCCTCCTTACCCCCTTCATTCATTCATTGTTTGTACTGGGGATTGAACTCCAGACCTTGTGCTTGCCTAGCAGGTGCTTAAACCACTGAGCTATCTCCCCAGGCCATCTAGTATCATTTCACTTAATCTTTACAATGACCTATAATTCAAGTGTTGTGATGGTTTGCACGATATAGATGAGGAAATTGAGGATCTGACATATTAAGTAACTTGCTTATGTCACCACTAAATGGTAAGCCAGATTATTAAAAATGGTCTCTCACTGATTCAGTTTATACCAAACTCATGACTCTTCCTCTCCCAAAACTAACCCTTTCTACATTTGAAACCAGAATAGAACAAGAAAATAAGGGAGCAATCAAAAGAGAGGTTAAGCCTAGAGTTTGAATCTTACAACAATTAGCAGCCATGAGACCATAGGCATGCAAAATAATCTTTTATATCAGTTAAATAAAAATAATGTAACACAGCCCCAGGATGAAGAAGAGAAACATGTATGTCTATGGAGAAGCACCTGGCAACTGAGGAGCACAGAGGTAAAACAATGGCAGTGGACTAAATACCAATTTAGCAAAACTTACCTCAGGGTCCCTGACCATACAAGGAACAAAGAACAGCATTAGGAACATAGCTAAGAGAATTTTAAGAGGTGACAGCTAAGTAGGTTGGAAAACAGCAAAAGGCAGATTCAGTGGGTAACAATGAGGTTTCAAGGTTACAATATAATTGGCTTCCACTCATCTCTTGCAAGATGGTAATTCCTTTCATAAAACAGCTAATAGTAATCATAATAAATCACCTCCTATGTTAAAAAGATCCTATCAAAACTTGACATGGTGTCGTGCACCTGTAATCCCAGCACTAGAGAGGCTGAGATAGGAGGATCACTATGAGTCTGAACTGTGTAGCAAGACCCTATATGAAAACAAAACAAAACAAAACAAAACAGTATCATATCACATAGTATCAAAACCTAAAGGCTAGCATAGACGTCAACAAAACGGGATACCTTTCTCATACCTTTATTTGTCCCCTTAGTGTATGACACAAATTCAAATCACATTCCTTTTAATATTTTTCTTGTTATGCTGGCAATGCTCTGACAAAGGACCTGGCGTATGCCAAGGCCCACAGACACCACTTCCTACACACTCTCTCACCAATGCCCATCATGATTTCCACCAGCTGCCCCATAGCAGAAACTAAGTCCCATCAGTGATAAGTGGCAGAAAGACAGGAAGACAGTCTTACTGTTTGAAAACCAGGATGTGGTCTAACTACAGCAGTTATCCTATGCAGATGCGGATGCCTTTGGGAGAAACCTTCATAGTAAGCAAGGAATTAGCAAGCAAAGGATACTGCAGAGATCTACCCTCCTTTCTTCATCAACCTGTGTTCTCTTCGTTCTCTCCCTTAGCCCTTTGGATGCCTTCTTTTATTTTATTTTATTTTTTTCTGCATTTCAGGGAAGGGTCTACAAGGTGTTCAGGGTCTCACTACTAGATAAGACTCATAGTGATCATCCTGTTTACAGCCTCCCAAGAGCTGGGATTATAGGAGCACATCACCATGCCCACTCTCAGTCACTGCCTCAGCACACCCTGGGGGTGAGACTGTCACAGCAGGTTCAGGGATCAAACCCCTGGCCCCTGTGCCTTCTTGCAGGCACTTTAATCCACTGAGCTATTTGGCTGGCCCTTGGATCCCTTCTTTGCTGTCACATGAGCTTAGCTACAGAGACGAGACAGCTGAAAGCCAGGCTGACTTTGGAGTAAGAAACAACTGAAAACACACACACACACACACACACACACACACAGGTATTTCAGCTCAAATAATTATTGCAGTAAAAAACAGAGATATTAATTAGGTTAAGCATACACATTAAATTGGCCTGCTTGTAAGTCAAGTCACATTCAGTTAACTCATTCACTGCCTATGATTGGCACCAGTTCTGGCCTTGAGTATATTCTATCTTGGTTTGCTTCCACTAGAGCCTGAAAGGAATTTTTAGAAATACATGAATGTTTTATGCATCTAAAAAAAATTTGCTGTGGTTTGGGGAAATAGCTCAGTGGCATAAGCACCTACCTGGCAAGCACAAGGTCCCAAGTTTGATCCCTGGTACCACAAAAACAAACAATCAAAAAATGTTATTGCCACCTCATTAATAGTACTAAAACCCAGACACAATACAGTGACTACCCTTTAGTTTCAGGCTATCCTGAAACCTCTATGCCCTGTGTCCGTATATTTCAGCAGTCAAGAGGCCCAAGTAGTACTAGTTCTGTTGCCCTGTGCTAATAAGAAATGATCAGAAGAGGCCCATAATACATGAAGTAAATGACACTGTGCAGCACTGCGGAGTCACCACCAAAGGCTCTTTATCAGGGATGTTCTAGAATTGAGGTCCACAATGACTGTAACAAATAAGCCAACTCAGACAAATACTCCTGGGCCATGGTCATCAATAATGTACGCATCTTGTGAACAGTGACTCCCTTTCAGCCGAGTGTCATCTTTCACATGGGATACTAAATGGATAGTGATATTATCAATCCCATTGTTTTTGTAATTGTTTTACTTGCTTAAATATCTTAGTTTTACTAGTGACACAGAAATATATACCTACACACTTCTTTATACATAAAATTATTTTTTTAATTGTCTAAGTCAGCATTATGAGTATGAAAAAGTTCTCTTAAAGAAGCTCATACACCACTGGAATCTGAGGGAAACCTTTAAAGGTAAGGGTGGAAACTGTCTGCGGAAGTGCTTGGTTTGGAAGGGCTGAGCCCAGCTGGCTGTCTCCACATGCTGCCTCAGGGGTGAGCTGCTCTCTGTCCACAAAAAACAGGCATGAGCCCTTGCTCTGTACCACAAGATGCTTAAATTGAGGGGGGACAGAAGTAAGACAGGTTATATACATGCCCTGACTCCCCACAATGAAAGTAATCGTTATGTATGACAAACACGTATTAATAAAAAGTTTAAAAACTGAGGTGGAGAGAAAGGGTCCATGGAAGAGAACAAAATAATCCTTCCTCAATTTCTGCAAACAGTAAGTCTTTTGAGATTGAGCAGAGAGCTATAGGAAAATATTCATGCACTAGAGAGAGTGGTGGTCCACAGGCTCCAGCATGAAAACACCTAAATAAAGAATAAAAATAGTTTATAGAGATGAATGATTTTATTGAATGAATAAAAACAAGATGATACTGTCCAAACAAAGAAAAAATAGATGAAGCTCAAAACACTGAAAATAACTCTCTGAGTCATTAGATGAGAAATAACTGTTAATAGGTTTGTCTTAGGAAAGCTTAACTATACATGTACAGAATTCCAAATCTCATAATCTCACTTGCATGGAGTCAGATTACACAAACGTCTCATCATCACTGAACATTTCTACTTATTAGTATGATGTAGATGTAGTTATCAGAAATACAAGTAAAGATCTAGAACCTGGGCTCCGTGGTGCACACCTGGAATCCCAGCCACAAGGAGGCAGGAAAATGATAAATTCAAGTCCAGCCTTGACAACTTCAGGAGACCATGTTTTCAATTTTTAAAAATAAAAAGGGCTCAGAGGTGTAGCTCAGGCATGATAAAACACAATAGTAAATGATAAATGAGATATACAAAAGGACAGTCATATTGTTTTGAAAAGGCCTGAAACCCTCTAGCTTCTCAGTGTCTACTGGTTTCAAAGTATGATTCTCACTTCAATGAGAATTAAAGAATCTAAAAATCAGGTGCTTAGGAATAATCATTCAGAATAACATTTACTCAATGCCAAAGAACCACTAAGTAATATTTTAAAAGCCCCAGTACAACATTTCATTGAGAATTATTCAAACCAAGTGCAAACTCTGAATAAATAAAAGGATTTGATTGCTAAATTTCATGGTTTGTCATAGAGAAAATATCAAATGTCACCTAGTCAAAGATTAATAGAAAAATGATAATAAAGATGATGCAAATTATTTATACTTAAGTAGATATCAAAGACTGCAGACATGCTCTGAGGAACAGAACTAAGCACCAACCTATGACCCATGCATGGCTAATTACCACCACCAGCACAGAGCACAGAGGAAAGCTTTGGTACCATTCAGTTCATCCTGCAGCTTGCAAATCAAGGTTTGATCATTTCTGGTCTTAAACAAGAACCAGCCATGCAAGGAATTTAAGTCAAAGTATAAGCAGAACTTCAACATAAGTTTATTTCATCTCCTTTTTTCTTTATTTTTCCCCATGTATTTTCTTTTTCTTTTTTCTTTTTTTTTTTTTTTTTTTTGGCAGAGCCAGGAATTGAACTCAGGCCCTTGCGCTTGTCAGGGAAGTGCTTATTGCACTGAGCCATCTCCCCGGCCCCACCCCATGTATTTTCATGAGAAAACAATTTCCTGAAATGTACAACAGGGGTGGGCAGGCATAAGCAAACTAGATGAACCCCTCTGTCTATGTGCAGCAGTTTCCCCACGAAATGGCCAACTTCATATAAACTGATGAAGCTGCAGTATCTTTTTCATCAATGTGATAGCGTTCCTGGATAAAGCCTTCTCCTTACCTCCTCATCTTCAGAAATCTCTCCAACAACTCAAATTGCATTTTGACATACTCACCTATACCTATCCTCGCTAAGTAAGAGATAGTGGCCAGCAAGCAGAAAGAGACACTTGGAGAGCACTCAAGTTACAAGTTGGGTTCCTGTTTGAAGACACCCTCCTCACACCTGCAAACACAGGGATCGTAAGGCTACTTGATGGCATTTGCATAATTCCCTGAAGACCACATGCCTTCTAGACTCTTCCCAGGCACTTTAAAACCTAGGTGATGGCATCCATAGGGTCTCCAGGAGCCAGAATCCCCATGCCGGTGGTTATGTCAGTGGGATAGGATTCCTGTCTCACATTTGGGGACTGCTGTCACTTTTTCACATCTTCTTTATACTCACATGTTTTCCTAGTTGCAACATAGTATTTAATATGATCTCAATATTTTTGATGATGGAAGTTATGGAATAATACAAATCAAGTGATCTTTGGATCTCTAGACTTTTGCATAACTAAAAATCAGTAAATGAAGTCCAATACAACAGCATGCTCAATCTTGCTTTCTGACAAGAGACAAGTGGAGCAACTTTGTCAGAAAACTGTTGGAATCTGTGTTGGCCGGACAACTCCTACCAACCACATGACACCTTACCATAAAAGATACACAAAATAAGATACCTATCCAAAACCAGTATCAAAATCCCTCTCCTACCACACAGAAGTTGGTTATATAGGCTCCTAATAAGCATCAAGAATGGTGACCTCATATTGACAAAGTTAATAGCTTAGAGGTATGAAAAGTAATAGGACCTGAGGTTAAGATAAACCTTGAAAAGCCATTGTAAATATTTGAAAGTGCATTAGAAAAGGACACAGTGAGAAAATATGATATTTCATACACTTGAAGTAGGTACAAATGGATGGTATTAACTGCTGTGGCAGTTCCCTAGGCAGGAGATATGTTTTGAGAGTCTCACATCATTATGACTCTAAGTGACACACTTAGGAAAGGACTTTGCCTTGTTACAGATGAAATAAGTTCTAAGCACTATGTTTCCCCTAAATCTTGTCCTCCATGAAAATGTTCATCTCTAGGGGCTTGCTATGAATCCAAAGATGTTTCGACACATGAATAATTCAAGGCAGAGAAGGCAGCTTTAGCGTAACCTTTATTTACCCTCGACAGCTGTGTGAGTGGGTTCCTGCCACTGGAGCCAGGGCCTGGCCGCACTTCCACCAAGGCAGTTTTATCCTCCTTCTCCTTGGTGCTCAGGGCTCACCCAACCACAGCCTTGCCCCTCCTTGCTTCCTCCCTGTGTGCCCCAGCCAATCAGAGTACCATCCCGGAGAATGGAGCTGCTCACAGGTAGTTAGCTACTTCCTGGCTTCATGCATGCTGAAAAACACATGAAAGAGGCAAATACACATTGTCAGGGCAATGTTTATTACTTGGGAACAAAAAAATTTCAAACTCGATTATTTCTCCAGTGTTCTGCACAGATAAACTTCTAAACTATCCATGTTCTTTAATTGTGTTTTTTCATTCACAATCATATGCACATCCCGGGCCTAAATGTAAGGAAAGTCTGGCTGCAGGTGAAGAGGAGCACTTTTGGAAAAGCTAAAGGACTTTGCTGTGGTATCAGCCATATGAATTTTATAGGAAAACTCATCTTCACTGGTACCAGCATGTCCTACATTGTCTCTATCCTCTTTTCTGAAATAATGATGAAAAACGAGGAAGGGCTCAAAACAGTGCATTTCTGCCAAGAGTTGGCGGCTGTGGTGGCCGCTGCTGCTGCTGCTGCTGCTGGAGATTCTACTGCTGCTGCTGCTACAGTGCAATGCAATGCAATGATAGCTGGCAGAAAATCGTAATGGCCAACACTGTCTGTGATCTCAAGAGGCAGAGCTTTGATGATGTAAGGGAGCAGCTAGAGAGGACACAGGTTCAGTCTTTTCCTTCTCTCACATAAAAGATGCCTTGAGAGGATGCTAGTGCCACCCAGTCCAGAAGACCAACTCTTCTCAGAGTCTCAGGCTGCAATTTTCTTTTCTCCATCTTCCCTGGATCAGCCGTCACTCTCCAAAACATTGTATAATACCCTGTGCAGGGAGGTGAGGGATGTTTCTGCGGAGAGGCTCTCACCCTAAAAAATGACACGCCCAAAATACACTTCTTAGATAAAAGAGATTCAGTGGCAATGAGTCCGGACTGCTGTGGACACTACCAAGCCATTAGACTCAGGATACCTCTATCTCTCAGTTTGTCAGCCCACTGTAGGCCCACTATACACCTCGCACTTATTCTATTAACCAATATAGCTGTTAGAGCTCTAGCAAGCACCAATGTAGCCCTGATAGAAAGAAAGAAGTAGAAGCAAGAGAATCTCAAACAACTGGCTATCCCTTAAACAACTTCTGCTAACATGGCTGCCAATGACCAGAACACAGAACGATAGCTATATCCAGCTGTAAAGGAGGCAGCCTGGTGCATCCCCTCTTTTAGTTGAATGTGTTACCACCTTGAAAAGCTCAGAATTTTATCACTGAGACAGGAGGATATATCCTATGTATGTAGTAGGATGTCTCTGCCATTGCTCTGCTGGATATCGTTCCAGGCATGAGCATTCTCCTCCACTTCAGAAGAACCTGAGGAATCTAAACATCCAGCCTTAGTCACCATGGTGACACCACTAGTGAGAAGGTGACACTGTCACAGCAGGGAAGACACAGTTGCTCACAGTGCAGCTCTACTGATTTCCCAAAGTAACAGCATGGAGGAGAACTGACATTCCTGTGACCTCTAGTCCAAGGCAACTCCATGGCCCCCAGTTCATCTCAACAACAGGCCAGGCCATGTTGCAAAGGTGCATCTGTAAGTTTGAGACACCTGGCTACATTCTCAGTGAGGCAAAGTTATAAACAGTGTGGGCTTTCCAAGTTTACCCACAAAGGCTGATTGGACAGGTAATGCAGTAGAAATGATTCATTTGCCATCATCTAAAGTGGGATTGATTGGGTTTCAATAGATTGGTTTTTGCTCTAATGAGGTGTGGAGAAGGGTCTGGATAGAAGAAAAAAAGGAATAGTAGCTAAGAGTAGCTCACAAGTTTTCCTTGCTTTGCTATCTGGAAAACGTACTTTCAACTATTATCTCTCAAGAAAGGATCTTGGTTTGTGGCTGTGTTCTTCACAGATTTTGCACTTGCTGTCAGTGGGACTATAGAGCCTACTGCAAAGCATTTAGTAGAAATGGAGGAGATACTCCACAGAAAAGACGCTCTCTCACAGCCCTCAAGGAAATAGCCACGCTGACACCGTGACCCCAGACTTCTACTTTCCAGAGTGTAAGACAGCCAGGTCCTGTTGTTCAAGCCACCCAGTGTGTGGTGCTTTGTTCTAGCAACCTCAGCAAACAGGGCACAGAGGGGCATCTTCATCATCTCTCTGGGCCCAGCACTCTTTCTCCCAAATGGCCACATTCCTTTGTGTTCCTCTGTCCATCTCTGTCTCTGCCTCAGTCTTCTTCTGGAGCCACGTAATTTTCAGCCAACATCTCTTACACACTTGGGGCTCCTAGGGCTTGTGCTTCTAGAAATAGTCACTGAGGGCCAGGTCATGAGTAGAGGGCAGCTGTGGCACCTGTTCCCGACAAGGACGCTCCACTACTAGGACCAAGCTATGGGAACATCATGTGGCACTCACTCAGGTATCTGCCCATGATGTCACCACATAGATGCACAGCTGTCAATGGCTTATGTACAGTCAGAAACTGAGTGAAGAAAGAGAGTAAAAAATTATGTGGCAGAATTCAAATTTCTCATTTCTGATGAAACAACAAATATCTCAGTGTATTATACAATATCTCTTAAATGAGTTCTGTGTTCCAATACCTCTCTATCCTTTCATTCCTACTGCTACCCATCTTGCTGATGGGATCTGTCCAGCAAAGGCTGAAAGAGCTAGGGCAGAAAAACAAAACCCTTCTGTAAACTGGAGACATCTCATTTACGTGCAAATTATTTTGCATCTTATTTTGCTTTCTTAATAAAAAAATCTATAAAGAAAATAACATAATGAACATCTACACCTACATTAAGCACTCGACTTAAGCAAGCACAGACAGGGCACAAGGGCTCTGGCATCCCTAACTGACTTCAGTTGCCTCCTCTCCTCCGGAGGTGAATGATAATATGACTTCAATGTTTGCTATTTTCAAGCATGTTTTTATACTTCTATTACAAAGAAAATATACCCCAACTCACGGTGCTTCTTGGCCACATTTCTAGAGGTTTCTTTTTTCTCTCTGTTCATCTATTATGCATGCATGAGCACATAGTCAGATCCATGTATTTGGGCCAGAGTAATTACTAAAGTGCTTAATTCTACTCTTTTAAATGACTGTTTTCACATGTGTTATCCTCTCCCCCCCACCAAGAATAATGCTATAATATAAAGAACTCAAATCAGTGAAAGGACAACACACTCTGTCTAGGTATCTACTTCTCAACCTGGAGCATTCAATGGAAGGCTACATCACCTAGGCCGAAAAATCTCTATTTTTCCAAATTAAATTAGACTTGAAATTAGAATTTAACAGAAAAAAATTAATGTCATTCTTTTATATAGAGGACTGAAAAGAACAATAAGTAAAGGACTCATAATGCTTGCTCTGTTTTCAGAACAGACATGAGTGCAAAATATAAAATAAAATTGTACCAGACTAAAAATTCATTAACTGAGTTAGAAGATATGACCAATCCATTGGTCATATGGAGAAGAACATGTTCTCCTTCAAAGTTGGAACAAACTAGCACCAGAATTCCAGGCCAGGAGACTAATAAAAGTAAGGGAAATGCGCAATTTCAAACCACAAGAAGCAATACTTGAAGGGCATCTGTGTAACACCCTCACATGTCAGGCACAGTTCAAGGCACAGAGAACGTAACAGGACATCCCTCATACGCTTACAGATCCTCTGTGTGCTCAGCATACAATGGACAAATCATACTAACCGTGTGCCCTTAGGAACTTGGGGACCCTTCACAATCAACAAATCACTCTACAACCCATAACTTGGCTAAGCGCGGCTGCAGGGCTGGTTTCTGAAGAAATCACACAAAGCCCCAAGTGTTAAAGCAAAACAAAGGAAACCTGTTCTATTCTCTGAATGAATATAGCATCTTTGTTGACTCCTGGAACCTATTAAAATGTGTTGTTCAGAATAATTTCCTGCACATAAAATACAAAAGCTTTCTCAAACTTCAACAAATACAAGAGCTGAAGGAAAAATGCTACCACTTGGAATTTCATAAAATGAGTTTCTGAAAATAGGAAATGGCTTCAGCGTCCTAAACAATTATGCATGATCACTTGAAATAGTCCCCCCTACTCCTTAGCCTCTTTACTTTTTGGTCTGTTTCTGTTAAAAGAAATTTCTAAATAAGCAGAGTGCTCAACTCATCTACAGCTGGTCAGTTCCAGAAGGTTCTTCTAAGCTGAACAGAAAATGCACACCAAGAATCAATAATCATCGAATATTAGAAAAAGAACTATAAAACATAATAAGATGTGTGACTGTCTACCTGGTTAGATTCTGAGTAAAAACTAGGTTTTCTTTCATTCTTTTCACAATGGAAATAAATAGAAAAAAATGAATGCCTTCTGACATACAGATTTTCACAGCTAAATAAAATTCTACCTGATTTTTTTAAATGCTGAGGCTTTAACACTGGAGGTGCCTAGTGAAAAGAGTAATCATCAAAAGAGAGGAGTGAAAGCTAAATTCTCTCTTTAAAAGTGTCTTTCGCCAAGTGATAAGCTCTAGGATCATTTCAAATATATTTCTTCCTAGCTGTGTTTTTCTAGCTTCTCTACAATAATCACCTCCATGATTTATAATAATTATTATTATTTTCTGCAAAGACATATTTTCCCAAATGTATGAAAATATCATATATTCTACATTTCTACTCCAAAGATAGATCACTATGAGAAAAATAACACAAGCCACTTTATTTTCTAGCACAATTCTTGGGAATGCCTCCACGTTTGAATTACTTCCCTCTTTGAAATGATCCATGGAAGTTCAGAGAGGTCAAAACGTACAAACTTTTCTGAAATTAGCTATTTCACAGAATGGCCAGGCACCAGCTCTTTAACCACCTCTACTCTGCACACCTATCAGCACCCCATTTGGTGAAGGGCTGGGGTGGAGCAGAGATGTCACTGGGGAAGAAACAGAGCAGTGAGGTGGTTTGGTTTTGAAACCCCTATTACTTGCTATTTGTTGTAGGATTAAAGCATTTCTTGATGATAAAAAAACAACTTAAATGCAGAGCCAGCTAACTTTTTTATGGTAGGTTTTTAAAGCTCATCTTAAGATGAGCTTTTTCTTCCCTTGACTGCAAAATCCCATTTCCCAATAATCGGTGGTAGGTTGTGAAGCCAGAGAACAATTTGTCACATCTATGAATTCTTCTACCTACAAGGCCAAGTTTCATCAACCTCCCACTAAACAATGTGAAATATATGACTGTGTTCTTAGGTTAAGGTCAGTGTGCTGGGTTACACACAGAGGCAGAATGATTTCTACAGCAGCAACAAAAACACAAGAGCTCTGGCACCTACTGTATGGACTGATTTACACTATTCATCTGAGAAAGGGGAGTTGCAGTCAACATTAGGCATGAGACAATGGAACCTGTGGGTTTCGAGACAATACAGATCTTGGATCACAATGCGAAAACAAGGAAGAAAAGACAACATGATATGAGCTACCCTCTCAGAAATTACCTACGATCCTAAAGCACTTCCTGCACTGGCCAGGTTCCTCTCAAAGCAGTTCTCCCAAAGGTGGGCTGGAGACACTGTTTCAACTTTCACTTTGAAGGCCCTTGTGGCCAATATCTGTCTTTAATGTTTTGGACTAACCTCTGAGGATGCTCAAGTGAGATTCCCCAAGATTAACAGACCCCAAGAGAACAATTCTTTCTGCCAATCTCACATTGAGTATGGAAGCCTTCAACTACCTGACATTTCTTTTAATCAGTTACGCAGCTTTGGGGCCCATCTTACAAAGCCATATGGCTTTGCAGACATCAATGCAAAGGCTATGAAAACCCCACTTTCATTGTGGCCCCGCAGTGGAGAGCAATCCACTTCAAAGCGTGTTAAGCTCCTGGGGTTCTGGGGCTGAGATAGCTCTGTTCAAACTTTTCATTGTTCAGGCCTCCAAGGAGCCTGGCCATCTAGAAGATAAAAGGATTCTTCTGAAAACCCCATGTAAAAGATAATATTTGTTCAGTCACAGTGTCCCTACAAAACGATCCTATGCTCCATGCTGGAAGACTGAGAGGATGAAAACGAAGGGGCCTTAACAGATATGGCGGAGACCTGGTCAGACAAACTGGAGCTTGAGGGACATGTGCCGCCCTCAATTGGAGGACACTGTGGTGCCCTCCTTCCTGGGAATATTCTACTCATCGTTACAAAATTTTCCACACCTCAGGAATGTCATTAAGTAGAAATTCTTTGACTTTTTCTCTCCCTCCTGAATACAACTGCAATTATATTTAAAATACCTTTACTACTATCGCTTTGACAGATTCCCTTTTGAAGATTTCTATTCATACATTTCAATAGTCCTATCCCTCTCTCAGTGATAGTAAGCTGGCCTTTAACAAACGCAATACGAAGAGATAGATGGTATGGTATTTTCTTTCATCTTTTTTTTTTTTCTTGTGTGTGAGTGTGCAAGTAGTTATAGCACTCATTAGAATTTGAATACTAGTAGAAATGGCAGTGGAAAATAGAAGGCTGACATTTAAACATTCAGATGTATAAAAATATTGTGGGGATTAATAGCAAGGGATCAAATTTAATGTGCCATTTTAAAAGGTATTCTTTTGACATGGCTTAACCTGAAAGTTCACTGCAGCGGGTGGCACATGTCACCAGCTCACAGTATGTTTCCCAAAAGATAGAGAGATTTCTCGTTAAGGCACAGAGAATAAGGGTCACTGATGACTGACCCAGTGGCTTCACCTAAGTAAATAGAGCGGTCTCAATTCATTTCTTCACGGGGAGAAGACCTGCCAGCAGAAAAGACAAACATGTGGACCCCCATTACGGCTGATTTACAATGTCTACAGCAAGAAAGAAACAGAGTGTGTCCTTACTCTGAAAGAGCTACATCTTTCCTGAGGATCTTATACTTAAGCCCCGACAGAGCTGTTTAAGATGTAAGCAGCGTAGGAGTCAATACTGGCACCGGATCTGCGGCATCAATACTGTGCTGCTTCCCCTATGCAGAGAGGCTTACCACAGTCTACTAGGGGACTAGCAAAAGGAAAGAGGGAGGCTGGCAGCATTTCATTTAGACATTTTCAGATGATGGTAAAGGCAGAAAAGTAATGCTTAGTATTAGGAACACCTCAACAAGAACAAGACTTGGTCTGTAGTATAAGCCTAGCTGAGTAACTTAAATCAATACAAATGACCTCTTTTTTTAAACCCGGTGTTGAGGGGCTGGGGATAAAGCTCAGTATCTCAGTGCCTGCCCGACAAGCACAAGGTCCTGAGTTTGATTCCTGGTACCAAAAGCAAATAAAATAAAATTTAAAAATTAAACAAACCCAATGTTGCAGTGTTAGGGCATCCTATGCTCGCTAGTCTCCCACTCTGTATGTCCTGTGAGCATTATTTTTCATTATTCTACAGCTTATATCATCTTAAATGTAAGTGGCTTTTTGGACATCTTGGTCCACTGCCACAAATTCTGCTTTCTGGGTTTAAGACCACTAAGCTCCATGGCTACAGGATTGTCTGTGGAGTGCTGTAGCCCCTCCAATTCTTGGTCACAGGTGGTTGTTTATGTCTGTTTTACAAAAACATAGATTCTCTATCCTAATTTAAACAGCTTTATCTTTCAGGGTTTTTAGGAATTGGACAGCCCTAGAGTAAACTAAGCCTTAAATATTTGACAGTATTATAAAAATCACTTTTTATTCTTTTTTGACATCTAGTATATATTGATTTTCAGTGTAATTTTAAATTTGTAAATAGGGGCCGGGGAGATGGCTCAGTAAGATAAGCGTTTGACTGGCAAACGCAAGGATCTGAGTTCAATCCCTGGTTCCGCCAAAAAAAAA
>NDGM010994310.1:0-10197 GCA_002564305.1 Octomys mimax | reverse complement strand
TCAGCTCATATTTCCTATAGTGTATTTCAGCTTGTGATCAAGGTTGAAATTAAACTGTTTGTATTGTAAAAGAAAAAAAATGAGTTTCTGAGCACCATGGACATTTTTATTACAATATTGTCTGAACTTCGCACTAAAAAGAAAAAGTACTAGTCACCTCCCTAGCATGAAATCAAATCTGTACTACAAATATTAGCCTCAAAAGATTAAAGCTAATTGGATTCCAAGTCCATGTTGTTTTACTGACCCCATTTTATTAACTTTTTCTTGCTATGCAAGAAAACTTTTCAGTGTAGCCACTTAAGAAGAAAAAAGTTCATAGGTTGGGGAGATAGCTCAGTAGAATAAGTGCTTGTCTGACAAGTACAGGGTCCTGAATTATAACCCTGATAATGCAAAGCAAAACAAAACAGAAGGTTCAGGGCAAAAACCTTAAAGATAAAGTAATATCATTAGTGTCATCACAATTTCTCTCAACAATAAACAGGGTGACACATGTAGCACATGTGCATTTAAGAGGAGGTGCTGGTGCTGTTTGATGTCACCAACAGCTTTTTATTAGAACTTATCTTAGCACCATCTGTTATTGCCTCTTCCTAGCAACATTTGTTCTCACCTGGCCTTTTCAATCCAGCCTGCTCTCGGTTAGAGCCCACAAAAAGATTTATGTGACAAGTTTTTACATCAAGTTCATAAAGCACATGTGAAACTTTAAGCATCATTTAAATATTGAATAGCATTTATCATTGTTGTTTTATAGAAACCTACAGCTGGGAAAACTAAGTCTCTACTGTGCTACTCAGCTTTCTCCTAGTATAATAAATACTTGGTAATATAATCTACAGAGAAAAAGGGCTTAATGTAGCTTTTGATTTTAAAGGCTTTAGTCCTGGTGGTTGGCACCATTGCTTTAGGGTTCTTAGGTGAGACAAAATATCATAGGCAACTACATCCTATGGTTATGTTGAATCTTTATTTAGATTTCTCATCAAAGGACTCTGGGTTTCTTTATATTGAAGATTTTTACTGTTGATTAGATTTGATTTCTTTTTCAACTGTTTTACCTACTTTACTGTTTGGTTATAAATATAAAAACATTACAAAATGTTGAATAAATTTTCAGCCTGGAGCTTAATTTCTCAGATATCTAACTATGTTGTCTTCTGCAGCGAGGAAACTTGTAATGGAAAAACACACAGAACACTAACAATATTTTACTTATTTTTCTGACACAGGTCCAAAATACTTGATTTACACAAGATTAGGAAGAGAGGCTTAACTGGCTTATGGTTTCAAAGGATTCAGGCCATGTTCAGCTGATTTGATTTGATTTGATTTATTATTATTATTGTTTGTATTTTCGGGAAGCATCTACAGGGTGTTCAGAGTCTCTCCACTAGATCACACTTGTAGTGATTGACCTGTTTTACAGCCTCCCTAGAGTTGAGCTTACAGGCATGTTCCACCACACCTTCTCATTTGCCATCTCAGCACACCCTGGGGGCAGGGCCGGAATAGCAGGCCCCGGTTTTGAATACCCAGTCCCTCCGCCTGCTTGCAGGCTCTGTAATCCACTGAGCTATTTGGCCAGCTCGAAAGCAATTTGTGTACCTACACAATTTTTGTACCCTTCTGAAAGATTTCTCAGGATCAGAGTCATGGGACTTTCTAAAAAAACAACAAATGAATTCTATTTATATTTGTTCTGCTTTAAAATACTGTAAGAATTTATTCCTCTATGCTTATTTCTCATATTGGTTATCAGTAAACAATGTAAAAGATGTATTTGTAGATAACTTATAAAAGTTCACTTATAAATTAAATTATTTTACTCTATATAATCTGTATTTTTAAAGTCTGCTTTTTTATCACAGTGAATCATTCACTCAGAAAAAAAAAATCAAAGGACTGAAAAATGTCTCACAGAGAGATTGCAGTCACAGAAGGAGAGGGCTCCAGCATCAGTAAAGTTCAATTATTTGCACAGCAAAAAAATCAGACAAAGTATATATTTGAGGCATTGGAGTCTTTGTGGCATTTTCAATCTTTTTAGTATTATTTGAGTAATCAAATTCAAATGTAAAAACTAGTTACATAAAAAATGATGAGATAGAAAGAAGTAGGGCTGGCCTGATAGCTTAGTGGACTAAAGTGCCTGCTTAGGCAGAGCACAGTGGCTTGCTATGCCGGCCCCGCCCTCGGAGAGCACTGAGACAGTGATTGAGACTAGGCATGGTGGGGCACGCTTGTAATCCCAGCTCTTGGGAGGCTGTAAAACAGGAGAATCCAGTCTACATAGTGAGACCCTGTAGACCCTGCAGACCCTGTCCTAAATACAGAAAAGAAAAAAATTAAGAAATTTACAATTAGCTTTCATCTTTTGTCACAAAATGTCCAATGTCTTTTGAATAAATAATAAATTATTTTTGTTATCAATTATTTTTTAATTTTGTTTGCATGTGCATTTCTTGTCTTTAGTGTTGAATGGTATGTACATTTACCTGAAAGATATTTAGTTGGTTTACTTTTTGTACTTCTAAAAGTACATCCATAAATGGTGAGTGGGGAACTTACTTGAGCTTCTTAGTGTTTTGCTTGTGATTCTGTTTTGATGGCTTTTTTCTTTTGTATTTTTTAATTCCAAATTCCTAGGATCACATAAGTCATTTGAATTTATCATACAAGTACTCATCACTAAAATTATATCAGAAGAATGAGAAATAGCAATAAAATATTTTAAGCTAAGGAAGCTGCCTGTAACATAACTGACAACATTATTTCTTTATTCTAAACATTCCATCAGACAAAAATCATAAAGCAATTGATGAGCTATGCCAAATATTTCATGCCTGATGTTAGAAGCTAAGTGTGCCCATAGTACATTATAAAATCTGATTTCAATAAAGCTAATTGATAAAAAATTTAACCATTTCTATCACTATTCAAGTGAGTACATCTGTTGAGATTCATAAAAATCTAGAGAAAGTTAATGAATTCTAAAAGGATATAATCAAATTACGTCCTAAGAACAGTATGTATTTTATTTTTAATCATTTATTTATTTAGTACAGGGTCACACTACACAACTAAGACTAGTAGTGATCCTCCTGTCTCAGCCTCCCCAGCCCTTGGATTACAGGCATGCACCACCACACCCAGTTTCAGTGGCTGGCACTGCAAGCCCACTGGTACGGCCTGCAGTATTGGCTTTTGAACTTGGGTCACTGAGCTTGCCAGGCAGATGCTTAGATCACTGAGCTATCTTCTCAGCCCAACAGTATATATTATCAAAAGAGAGAAAATACTCCTGTTATTACCAGGTAAATCACTTTTATAAGTATATTTTCATTTAGCTATGTTTTGTAGCCTTAGCTTTAAAATTTATTGGCTTTAATTATTATTTTAAAAGCTCTACAAAAGAGAAATCAAATAGGTTTTACAGGTTGAAAATTGTTTCACTCAAGTAGCTTTATAACTGTAAGAAAGTAACATTTCTGAAATATGAAGTTGAAATCGGACTTGCTGATACATGAATTATTTCAAGCGGAATCAATATACTCAACATAAATTAAGTAGTTGTTATGCCTTTTTTCAGATTTTAAATAGGACTAGAGACATTATTTCCATACTTACTTCCTAGAGTGTGGTAAAGATTACTTTGATATCTTAAATAGAAGATTATTAAATCATCAAACAGTTAAACTATCAAAGTATTCAATTATGTGAAAAAGTATCATTTACTGCAATATTTTAGGGCTATATTTTGGCACTGTTTTCTTTAATTACATCTACACTGTGCAGGTAGCAGCTATATATGTATAAACATTAGTTTGCATTAGTGTTCAAAGGAATTTCAACTTTTGTACCAGATTCACTACCCTTAACCAGGCTCATCAATATCAAAAACTATTTTCTGGAACATTCACTTCCAAGTTCATCGATTGATTGACAGAAGCATACAAGATGCTCATTTCTTGCAACATATTTACACCTTGAATGCTACTGGTTTCCCATCTGTTTTGTGGAAAATTAATTTCGGAGAAGAGCTGATTCAAAGTAACTTTCTAGACTCAGCTAATGGAGTTAATAAAATGTGTTAGCCACATTTGTTTTCATTATGTAAACTTGCCAAATAGCAGGCAAATATCCCTGAGCCATTTAAAATCATGATTTGTTTCTATTCAATTCCAGTAATTCACATTTAATGCATTGATATTAGTACTGTCTTTTCTACAAGCTTTAGTATAAATCACAGGCTGATATTGAAAAAGAAAATGAAATGACTTCATGCCTAAAACCTTAGTCTTTGTCTTAAAAATGTGTTGTCATGAATCCAAACAACAGAATAAGGAAAGTTACCTTAAAGCTCTAAACTTGTATTTCAGAGTACAGACTGATAAAAATAGACCACTTAATTAAATGGGTTCCTAAGTTAGAGAAAAAAAATGGGAGGCTAAAAATTGGTAATCAATAATCACAAATATTTTAAAAGACTTCAAAGAAAATAAGCCCCAGGCTGAATGTTGAAGATGATATGAGGTAACAAAAGTGGAATAATATAAAAAATAAGCTATTTTATGGCTGAATTATTCAGGGATAGACTCAAATATATTTAAAATTCTTAGATGAAAAACTACCAGAAAATATAGAAGCTGAAGGGGCATGAAAGGCTATCCAGAGTTTACAAAAGAACAAAGTTTAGTTGGTAGCTGAGAAGTGAATTAAAATAAATAAGGTTTAGAATGGTGCCAGCTGCAAATAAGGGGATAAACAGAAAGAGACTCAATGCATTACACCAAAAGTAACTGAGGCCAGAATAAAAATGCTACTTTGAAAAAGCACACTATAGATAATAAAGGTGTTTAGGCTTATTTATAGAATTAAAAGCCTACTGATGAATATATTTCCCTCCTAACAGTCTTGCGAAGTAGGTTCTGTAGGAAATTTGATTCCTTGGTATGTGAGATGAATATTTTGATGATTAATTTACTACTTTGTAATGAAGACTAGGTCGCAGATCCATAACAAGTCAATAGCCCAATCCTAGGTCTTATTTTGTTACCCACTGCCAATGCAACTCAATAGATTTACTCATTAGCCAAAGTTCTGTGTGATTTACAGTATGGTCTACATAATTTCCTGGGGCGGAAAGACATAGTGATATTTTTGCTAGCACTTCTTAAAAGCAGCACATTCACTAAGAATGCATTCATTTCATTGCCCATTATTTCCCCCCAAATTGGAGGAGATAGCAATTGGGATGAGGGAAAGGTGAAAAGATAAAAAGAAGAAAGGCATTAAAATATGAAAAATTTATGTATGCAGGATAGCTTAGACAATTGTATAGCTGATTTCAACTAGCCTGTTGAAAGCAACAGTTAATCCTTAGTCTTTTTCTTCTTTTTAAGTTTAAAAAAAATTGACTGGTTTCCTATGCTTCTATCTGTAATTCTGAATAATTAACTTTGAAGAGAACAATATGCAATCTAACAACCATTGTTGAATTCCTATCATCTTGTTTAGTGAAATTCTGTAACCTTTCTATTTTTCTTTTACTATTTTTTATTCTCTTTAAGTAAAAACTTAAAAAAAGAAAACTACAAATATAGAACAAACTAAGCAGATTGCATTATCAATAAAAATACAACATGCAACAAAAAATTCTTTCATAACACCTAAAGTTTTTCACTATTTATTTATTTATTTATTATGTATTTGGTACAGGGTCTCACTGTGCAGGCTGGACTCCTAGTGATCCTCCTGTTTTCAGCATCACTAACACTGGGAATATAGGCGTGCACCATGCTTGGTCTCAGTGGGTAGCTCAGTGTATCCGAGGGCAGGACCTGTCTAGCATGTGGTGCAGTGAATCAAACGCCAGCCCATGTACCTGCCTAAACATGTGGTTGGTCCACTATGCTATCTCACAGGCCCTGCTGTTTTTGTTTTCTATGTTGAGGATCAAACCTAGAGCTTCACACGTGCCATGCAAGCATGTACTGTTGAAGTATACCCCCTGTTGTAATGTGAGCTTTAATATGGCTTTAAATACAATGTTTATTTAATAGATTTTTTTCATCAGCTCGCTAAATACCAGGTCACAAAGAAGGAAAAAAAGCTGTGCTAGAATTCAACTGTAGGAAGAATCAAACTGTATGTTGTTTCTTTTCTGCCCAATGAACAAAGCAGCAATAATGTTTCTAATAGCATTTTCAAAATACCAAAGTCTCCATGTCATACTGTTTCACTTATTAAATCTTTTTGTGGCTTTGCATTAGATGGGAAAGTCTTTCAAGGTGTTCCTTTGATGTCTACAGTTAATTGAGTTATTACTAAGTGTAAAGATTGCTAGACGGGTAAGTTTATGACCCTGAGTTACAAAAAAAAAAAAAAATTGGCCTCAATGTCAGAGTTTCTCACAGTAGGTCATCCTACGCTGTGCCATCTTCAGAAAGCTGAGTCTGTTGTTATCTTTTTATCTGCATCTCAAACCTGGGAGGTGGCCCCACAGTTTGTCCACCTTGCACCTTCTGGTGCTTCTACTGAAGGCCAGACTGATTCTCTGTTGACAGAATCTACCTTTATTCTTCGTACGCTGCATGGCTTCTGTCCTACAGAAACTGGGCCTAAGTGTCTCTTCCTCTCTGATCATTCCCAACAGGGTTTACACCACCATGACTCATTCTGTACTAAGCACATTTCTTAGAATTAGTAGCTTCTTACTCAACTTTTGATTGCTTTTCTTTCTCATGAAACTTTTAGTATTCCAATGACAATACATATTGTCAATAAATATTTTCAAAGAATTGGAAAGAACATTCATACATATCTGAGTTGATAGCTAAAACACAGGCCTCATTTTCATTTATTTCAATTTTGTACATAATTCCATAATGTTGTTTGCTGAAAGTGTGCTCCCCATGATTTGCTTTTTAAATAGTAACTTGCATTATCATTTAGTAAATGGACAGCTAAACATCTTCATAATTTCCAATTTCCAACATCTTAGTAATTAACTCCTTTGGTTTGTTTGCTAAGTGGAAGACAAATAAACATGGAAATCTTCTACTCTAAAACACAAAACTTGAAGAAGATGCAGATAGATAAATGACACAAAAAGAAGTAAATGTAATACAATAAAATACATGACAGTAGAAACTATAAAATATTTTAAGGACATAAGCATATTCTATGTGTGATTTTGTTCTCCTAAATAGTATGATATATGTACATATGTTGGCTTAGAGAAGAATTTAAGTATTCTCTAAAGATATAAAAGTTTTTTGGAATGGAAAGGATGAAAAATAGATGATCTTTGCTTTTAAAAATGCATATATTTCTCTTACACAGCAGAGTGCTTCTGTTGCAGCTCTAAGCATCTTGTTCTGATGAGGAGAGTTGTATGTGCTTAATTAAACAACCGAGGGACCGCTTGGTACTAAGAGCTCTAATGCATTAAAAGTATTTGAATGGTAGAACATTTGGCCAAATTGTTGTTGCACATATATCTATGTCTATGTCTATGTCTATCTGTATCATCCGTATCTATATGCATTAGGGTCTGAAAATCCATTTTAAGTTTTCTATGATTACTATTTCTTGTCTGAATTCTGACCATCTGACTAGTTTTGCAAAATTGAAACAACTAGCTGTATAAAACCTTGAAATCTAACTTTCCAGTTACAATAAGGGTATATGATTTGCACCCCTTGATTTCCCGTTTCCCCTTCTTTCCCTCCACATGTCTGACAGGAGTCCTGTATTTGAATCTTATTAATTCCCTTCTTCTTTGTTATACCTAATTATAGAGCTGTCAATCTCAAAACCACAAAAGAGGGAAATTTGAAAACATTCTGAGTTTGTATTATACTGTTGAATGCATTGTAGGTTTTTCTTTTTTCGTATAGATGGAGGGAGACAGCTTTAAATGAACTTTTCACAGGAAAAAATAGGTAAGTATTTAATAGGGAGAAAAAGAGTTGACAGATATGTAATTATTTTATTGTCTCCATTTGTTTTTTTCTTCCTCTTTCAGCTTCCTTCCCTCTTGACTCATCAACATAATCCCACCCCCAGAAGTTACTTGGTTCAGTACCCTTTTGTTGCATGTATAAAGGCCATTGCTCCTATGTCCTTCTCCAGGTGAAGCATACAGAATTGAGCTCCAGGAACAAGAGGAATGAATCCTTCAGAAAAAGAGAGGATCTTCCCACAGCATGAACAATAGACCCCAAAGTTTTATGAGAAAGAACTATCCTATAATTGATGGTTTTCAACACACACAGAAAAACTACTCATGTGAGTACAATACACAAAGATTCACTTAAAACAACCAAATATTTTCAGTTAGCAAAGAGGCAAGACATGTATACAAGTGCAGTGTCAAAAATGAACTTCACCATGCATGCCTGTTCAGTATCTCTAATCCCATTGCCAGTTGCAGTATAATAATGATGATGCCAAAAATAGAAGCAAGAAGCCAGAGATACTATACTGACAATGCTCTGCTAATGAAATTGAAAGACAGAGAATGACTCTAATTCTGAGAAATGTAAAGTCTTCCATTGCATGTGATGGTTATTCCTGTAACTCGAATGTAAGCAGAGATTTCATAGAAGCTGAATAACTCTTATAAAAGTAATAGTGTGCCTTAAACATGTATGAAGGCTGCTGTTGTTTCAGGACAATGGCACAAAGTATATTTTTAGATTTTGTTGTTGAATACATATTCATCTTTGATTCAAATTTCTATAACTGAAAGACCAAAGCAGAACACAAGGTTACTCTATATTAAAATGTTTATTTTTGAAATTATGTCATTTTTTCACAAATTTTAGTAAAATGAAAGCATGTAAAATCAATTGTATATTAAAATGAAGTACATACTACCAAATTATGACTTAATGATAACTAAATTATATTGATTAATCTGTTAGATGCCAAACTGTGAACACAATTTATACAGAGAAGGGGGTGATAGACTAGGAAATTGATTTAGAGCCTTTACCATGTTTATTTAAAGAGCTGTGCCCTTTATTATTTTTTGGCATTTTACATGAATCCTATAAATATATGTTGACATAATTCCAGAATACATTACTCCATAAAATTCTCTGTAGTAGATTGTTGAATGAGCTTTAGTGATAAATGTCTGACATTGGTAAAATGTATCCTTATTAGTGGAATATCTATGACAGTGTATCTTAACACATCATTTCATTCTGTATATTTGAAGTTATAAAATCTTAATCTGAAATAAAGAAGAACTGATTACCTTAAAATAAGAATTATAATAACATTATTTAGTCTAAGTGTAGTTAAACTCAACTCTCTAAAATCTTGTTTTGGGCTTAATTAAAGAACATGCCCCTTTCCCTTCATAAAAATTATATTTTTTACCCTATTCAATTTGAAATGTTGAAATAGACTTCCTTCTATTATTTGAAAAGTATATGAACAGGATTTTAAAATTAAGGAAACTTTGATAGCTCTAATTTAAACATCATTATATATTTTTTCATTACATGTAAAATAATATATCACAATATAGGAAAGGTAATTTTTATTTCATAAGGAACTGGAGTGCATTGTGTCATTTAGGGAAAAACGTTCATGGAATTTTATGTAAATTTCTTTCTCTCTTTTTCCAAATGCAAAATAGGTTAATATTTGGTAGCAATAACAAATGATAATGAATGACTCATGACTGCTGGCTGATGATAATGGTGAAGTATGATCTATTTTCTTCTACCAAGACTAGTTCAATGAATCAAACCACCAAAAATATATATGATAAAGAAACTTATGTCTACCTCTTTCATCTTGAAAAATTCAAAATGTTATTATGATATAATATAGGCAAAATATACTAGTAAATGTTTGGATTATTTCTTTGGTAGGACAGTTTCAATAGTTAACAAAATGCATAAATTCTTCCTAGTGGTTAATTGCTGTACAAGATGCAGACATGATATCCTATTAACAAACTCAATTAGAACAAATCCCTCTATTCATTGAGAGAATGTAACTATATATCTATCCAAACCATTTTGAATACACAGATACAAAACGGGCATTCACCTGTATACCCTTTTTTTTTTTTTGTTTAGCGCCATTATTTGAATATTATAGGTCTGTTAAGTCAGCAAAATATTCTAAAAGAGTCCAGTAGTCCATAATAGTATTGGGTCTTCTGCT
>NDGM010994303.1:0-12275 GCA_002564305.1 Octomys mimax | reverse complement strand
GCCCCGCCCCCTGGTGGGCTGAGCTGGCCACACACACACAAAATAAACAAATAAATAAATAAATAAATAAATAAAAAAGAACATTCCATACTGTTTTGTTTTCAAGGAGCCAAATTTTGACAATTTTCTCTATTCTTTTTCAGTTCTCTGTTCCATTCATTTCTGCTCTAATCTTCATCATTTTCTTTTCTTTTTTATGTGTTTGGTGCAGGCTCTCACTACACAGCTCAGACACATAGTGATTATCCTGTTTTCAGTCTCCTCAGTGTTGGGATTACAGGAGTGCACCACCATGCCCAGTCTCAGTGGCCAGCACAATGTGCCCAGGGGCAGGGCCAGTGCAGCAGGTGGTGCTGGGGATCAAAACCTGGTCCCTGTGCTTGCCTAAGCGGGTGCTTAATCCACTGAGCTATGTCACTGGCCCTAATCTTCATTGTTTTCTTCCTTGTACTTACTTTAGATTTCATTTTGTTTTTAAGTTAAATTTTATTTTGGGGAAAAGGTAAAAATTTTAAAGTAAGAGACTTTTAAGAAAAAAAGCACTTTCCTTATCTCTCAGAAGTGATTATGGAAAAGGCTCCTGTCATCAATTTAGCTTTTGCGTCCAGTATCTCTAAATAATCTGTGTAAAACTATTGACTATTTTTGTGAAAAGATTTATACTTTTCATACCATGATTCCCTCCAGCACACAACTTCACTCTCAATATCATTCCAATGTAAATATATGAAATTTTAATAAAATAAATCAGTTTAGTGGTTACATAGATACCACTGAAAAACCAAATAGCATGTTTCAATATTTTTCTGAGCAACTTACTATTTTGTGTAGAACTAATCATGATTTCTCTTCAAATATATCCAATCATTTTCCTTGGTGCACTTTCAGTATTGCTTCCTGAGAAAGTGTACCTGGGAGGAAGAATGTTTGATTCTTTATATTTGAGTGATAGATTGCCTAGAGATACAGTACCAGATTAAAATAACATGCTCTAAATTTTTGAAGACCACCAGTGTTGTAATTGAGTAGTGTCCTGGTGACATTTTTTAAAAATCATTTTTTCATCTTTTTGTGCAATATGTTGGAATCTTTTTTATGTTAGGATCTTTTTATCTTAGCAAGGTTCATAAAGAACAAGCAGTGTTTGACAGTACCCCCTTTGCATGCCAGGGCCACTCATCTCCCCGTTTTCAGTTACCCTATATTATTCCTGGTGTCTTCATTCTAGACCTTCTGCCATTCCATATTTCTTACAGAGGTCCAGGTTTATTGTAACTTTACAAAATTCATCCATTTTACCCACATGAAAACTCAATTGGGAAGTCTACTATCACAGACTCAGAAATTACACCATTACATTTTTTTGAATCAACTGATATGTAACAGCTAGAAATAAGCACAACATTCAGATTTCAAATTTTAACTGTGTATTTTGACCTCGTAATTGTAATTTACTTATGGCTTATTTAAGCACTGTTTATTGCTGATCAAGTCAGAAATTGTGAGTACACATCACCTCCAGCCCATACTCACCCTACTCTCATAATTGATTTTATGTGGAAATTTGTCAGAGGCTTTCACTTCCGTGGGCCTGTATTGATATTCCAGAAACTAATGCTGATACCAAAAGATACAAATTAGGGAAGAGTCCATAGCAAATATATTGATAAAGAATTATTCAATAAAATATGCTACAACATCTTTCAAATAAATAAGAAAAATGAATTCAAATCTCTACTGAATGTCCATTTACCAGAATAAATTCCCAGGTGGACATAAAAAGTTCACAAAAGAAAATGTGCTCGAATATCTTCTTAACTGAGTTTGAATAAAGAAGAGCTTCTAAGCCTGAGAGCCCTGAGGGGAAATATCAGGAGACAATAGATTAAAATATTTGATTACATAGAAGTTTTTAAAATGTTTTTATAAATCAAACCCTAAAGACAGTGAAAGGCCAATTATAAACTACAATAAATATATTCATAAATATAGAAACAAGTTATTACCCTTGACATTGAAAGAATTCTTATAAATCCTTAGGAAAAACATTACCACCAACAGCACAATTAGCAAAGACATGAGTAGACAACTTTGAAAGTTAAAGAATGTCAACAACACCATACAAAGTAAAATCCCCAGTAGTCAGCAGGTTAGAAATTGAAAGTAACACAGCACCACTGGCAAGAACACCAACCAATGGACAGACAGTCTCTAGGCCACATGGATGGAGGGGGAATCAGTCCACCTTTCCTGAAATACCATCACAGCTGTTAGTCAGCTTGACTGCTGTGACAAGTTCTGTAGGTTGTGGGTGGCGTAACCAACAGGTGTGTATTTCCCACAAATCTGGCTCTGTGGAGTCCAGGACCACCACACTCCGTTCCTAGTGAAGCTGCTTCTCAGGACCTACAGGTGACTGCCACCTCTATGTGTTCCCAGGGCCTCTCACTTGTTTTCTTTTAATCCGGTTCTTCAATTTTCATCTCTCTTTATATGAGTCTGTGTGTGTAGTATATAATGTTCCATCCCTGTTGGGGAGCTGGTACCTGCCCAGAATGCATCTGGATCCTTATCGCATCCCTTCTCTCCCCACCCCCGGCCTCCATCTCTTGGTCCCACTCCCTTTTGCAAAAGGTTATTTCCACATTTCCCACTGCCTTTTATTTTACCCTGTAGTTCATTACTATTTTGTGCTCCTCGCATGAGAGAAATCATGCGGTGTTTAAGCTCACGTAGGTAGTGCATTTCACTTAATATTTGTGTCTCCTTTTCTGGTTTTCTAGTTCTAAGTTTTGTTAATGTACATTCACATTTTCTAATTGTACCTATTTATGGTTTACAAATTAATATTACAGCTCATTAATACAATGTGCAATAACTAAATCAAGCTAGTTAAAATACCCAGCCCCTGAATTAGCGTTTTTTTGTGGTGAGAACATTAGATATTTACTATCAGAAATTTTGAAATGTACACTACTCTAGTGTTAACTGTACTCCTCAAGTTGTGTGACAGACTGTTAAACACATTGCTCTCTCCTGACTTCTTGCACCCTTTGACCTTCGGGTCCTAATCCCTCCACTCCCAGTCTCTGTAACCAGAAGTGTCTTCCACTCTTTGCTCCTATGAGTTCAATTGTTTAAGTTTCCAAATATAAGAGACAGAGTGCAGCATTTGTCTTTCCTGATTTATTTCACATATCATAAGGGTATTTCATTTCACCCCTTCTGTCACAAGTGTCACAATGTCCCTTTTAAAGGCCAAGGTGTATTCACTGTGACTATGTACCACATCTTCTTTATCCATTTATTCAGCTGCGGGGCATTTAGTTTGCTCCCATTCTTCGCTCTTGTGAATGGTGTTTCCTCGTGGATGAGAGTACACACACCTCTTCAACACACTGATTTCAAATGAATGAATTGTTGGATCATTGGGTAGTTCTGTTTCTAATTCTTTGAGCAGCTATATAATGACTTGTTTGCTTTGCATTTTAGTACAGGGTCTACAAGGTCTCACTATGTAGATCAGACTCATAAGTAGGCACTTCAGTCTGCTGAGCTATCTGGCTGGCCCAAAGACTGTATGTTTATGATCTTATTTTAATTACCCCAATCTTGCAAATTCATCTGAAAGTACAAGCAAGCAGCATGGTCAGAAGTTATATCAGTGGTACCCTGGTCAACAAACTCAATTTGTTCCATCATTTTGGAAAAGATGAGCACGTTTGTGTTTGTACGGAAGAGATGTCCATAGTTGTGTTGACCTCTAATGCAGAGTTGAAACATAAACAAACTTTTGCCAGATGTTTCTGTTTTCAAATCAAATTGTTTTCAAATAAAAGCATTTTGAACTGAGGTACCATGGTATTTCATTAATACATATACTGTAAATAAATAAAATTTCAAAAATAGAATAATAGTCAAAGACACTATGGTATAACTATACAGTAAAATACCAATTGCCCTTTAAAATATTATTAGGCAATATTTAATTATATAGGAACTGTTTAATGTAAAACTTTAAATTTAGAAATTAATTTTTAGAATCACTAGGGTATATAGTCCACTAAAATGTTGCCTTTCCTTGTTATTAATATGAGTGATCTCATTATGATTTTCTTTATTTAAAAGATTTCATAATACAAATTATTTTGATAACAGAAAATATCCAATACTATATCCTATAATATGTGCTTGCACAATAACTTATTTCTTCCAAAATAACTCCTGTGGGTACTTTGGCAAGATGTCTTTGCAACAATGGATCAATGTTGTCCAAATTTGTTAAGATTAATTGACTGGGTTAGAAATCATATCCCTTATTAGACATTTCATCAGCTGGGCCCATAAAGACTGACAAAATGTGTATCAGTCTTCCCTTTTTCCCATTTTAAGATTGAAAGTAGCTTTTGATATATTAATTTGTTCCTTCCATCCGCTTTGAATTTCGAGCCAGTATTTTCTGAAGCAGCCAGCCAGGATGTCATTGCCATATTTCTTGCATTTTACAACGTTTTCACATTGCTGGCCTCATCTGATTTTCACTCCATCATTGAAAAATAAGTAGCATGAGTTGTCTAGCTCTTTCTGAAACAGAATCACTTGTCCAAGTAGGGTCAACACAACCTGTGGCACAGACCCATGGCTGCTGATTGCAGATCTGCTACACGAGCCTTTGGCGAGGTCTAGTCCAGTTTATTTTCTAGATTAAGCAAAGGAGACACACAGAGAGCAGATGGCATAGTCTAAATTATATGGAGGTAATGAATGCAAGGCCTAGAACAAAACTGTCATATCTAGAATTCGTTCATTCTTTTAGCCCAGAAGCGAGACCTACGTACTTTGCCTGAGTGTTTCCATGAAGTATAGACTCTTTCGTTCACGCTCTAGTTTTTCCTAAGGGTTCCTTGCAATTGGCAGGGCCTTACTAGATCTGTCCCTGATTGGCACAAGGATGCCTCTGAGGCAGGTTCATTGAGGTGCATTTAGTTGAAAGATGTTTAAAACAGCAGCACCACTATTTTCTTGAATGAATTTTAATAATTTTCCAAGGTTGTACAAGGGGAGGGGGATACAAAAGAGAAGTAGGATGCATTGAATACATATACCAACTTCCCACAAGGAATGTGGTCATTATATACTGCAAATGCCTACTAATAAAAAAGAATTGAAAATAATAAGTGATATGAAATTTTTTATTTTAAGCTTGGAAGACATTTCTGGAACACAATTTTTGTTTTCACAAGTTATAGAACAAGGAAAATGTGTTACAAGAATAAAGTGAACACCTCAGTTTATTTCTTTTTATTGTAAGAACTGGTAACTGATTCCCAAAATCAGTCTTCCTGATAGTAACATTTATCCTGACCATCTATATTTTACCTAATTATCTTTTCCATAGTATCTTTATACAGTAACTTGTTTGTTACTTTTTAGAGCATTTAATTCTCCATATTAAATGGAACACAGACTTATCATTTCCCTACTTTCACAAACACTTGCTACGTGGCCGCTACCATAAGTGAGTGTAGGCTAGCTGAGTACAGGCAGTCTGAAGTGTCTGGGACCAGAAGTGCTTTTATTTTGGACGTTAGAATGTCCACATATTCATAACGAGGTAGTTGGAGATAGAACCAAAGTCTAAACATAGAATTAATTAGTTTCATATGCATCTTATTCACGTAACTTAAAGGTAATTTATACAATATTTTTAGGGCATTTGCCTGTGACTCACCACCTGCAGTCAGATGTGGAACTTTCCATTCATAGTATTCTGTCAGTGCTCAAAACCTTTCATGTTTTGGAGTCTTGGGTTTCAGAGTTTTGGATTAAGCAAGGTCAACCTGTACTGTCAGATGAACATAGACTGTGGGATGGGAACATAGACCCTACATCTCAGCATAAGTCCCTAACCTTGCTCACTTGCTTGGAAGTTGTCACCGTGAACAAGTGATTTACTTTTCCTTCTTAAATTAGCTTTGCATATGTTATTTTTCTTGCTAGTAAATTGCATATTAATCAGAAAACAGATTTACATCATATATTGCATCATATATTGGTTACTTTTAAAGACATAGATAATCAGCACTGATGCTGAAATTTATTATTTTCAGGGAGAGAAAAAAATATATATATATGACAAATGCAAAAGCATTATGATTTAGGAGTGAAATAAGTAATTATAAAAAGAGTGAAAGCAATAAAGTTTTGAAAAGCAAAATACTATAAAAAAATATACACAGTTCCTCATAGTTGCAGTTGAGTGTATAAAGCAAATTCTCCCTGGATTTAATCATTCCTTCTGTAAATTGTTTTTAAGGTATTTGGTACAGGGTCTATAGGGTCTCACTATGTAGATCAGACTCATAGTGGTTCTCCATTTTTCAACCTCCCAAGCTCTGGGATTACAGGCACACGCCACCACACCCAGTATCAATCACCATCTCTGCACGCCCTGGGGGGGCGGGGCCAATACTGTGTGCTGGGGCTTGAACCCTGGCTCTGCACTCTGCCTAAGCAGGAGCTTTAGTCCGCTGAGCTGTCTGGCCAGCTTTTAAATATATTTTAAAGCACTTAAGTTTTCTTTTCTTCTTTCAATAAAAGTCAAGTAGTGTCCTCACAGCACTATAACTTGTTGGTGGCATAGAGGGCTTAGTGGGAAAGATTTTTGCAAATAAGTTGATTCCTTTGAAGATCAAATTTACCAAACTCAGGACACCTCTTTTTTCCCCATGTCCCACATATATTCTAAAGGGCAGCTTCGTATGCCAGAACTACACTAGATTAACTTTGGGTTGCTGATTAATGAATGCCTTTCAGGCTATAAATGGGCAAGAAACAGTAAACATGCCGGGCCCCAGGGGAAGATGGGAACAGTAACCCACCAGTGGTGTGAAAAGCACATTTTCTTAGGTTCTAAAATAAAATGACTGGTATTATTCTTCATGTTGATCTTTGAACACACTGATTCATAAAAAAATAAACAATACCCTTGGGGATGTAGGCATTATAAACAATTTATTAAAAACTATTTGTGTTCCTTCTTTGAAAACTTCACAAGAATATTGCATAGTGGAAAGAAGTCATGAATAGAGAAGTACAAATAGTTTTGATTTCCTTCTGCATTCAAGTCATTTTGACTGTGCTTTATTGAGCAGAGTTTATTTTTAATGAATGAGTCCTAGTGTCTCAGAAGCTTGAGCTCTACTTAGGTGGAGAAACTAAGTATCCACAGAGTGGACATTAATATCTTTAAGTAATAGCTGTTATTTCAAGTTTCCTATCTCCAGATAGGAAATCTGAAATCTAGAAGGATTAAAGACATTATGTGAAGTCATGTAGTTCGGAAGTTGGAGCTGATTGTTTCCAAATGCTGGTCAGTGTCATGGCAGAGGTCTGCTTCAGCCCTGGCTTGTGGTCCATGCATTCTTAATTCTTACTGCTTCGGGGGGATGATTGTCAGGAGTTCAGTTAATGTAAGACTGGCACACAGTCTTTCAAAACCGCAACAACAAAGCCTGTTTCAAGCACTGAGTATGGCGATCATAATGAACTTTCTTCATTTAGGAGAGAAAGGTAGCGCTTTTCAAATGATAACTTATAATACAGGTTTTAAAATTCAGACTTAACAGAGACACTTCATCAGGCTTGCTTTGGAGAGATCTGGGTGTCTTCCAGGAATAAGTTAAGTGCTTATTAGAAACCTCCTCGAGGTATCTGGTCTACCCCCCAGGACAGTGAATGAGCATATGTTATGAACTGTTCTGCAAAATGACCACTAATTATAGAAAATTAAGTACAAGTAGTACCAACCTAGATATTTGCACCATGAATTTAATCAGCCTTCTCAAAAAGCAAGCTATAAGTGACATAAAATAACAGGAAATGAATTAGGTCTGTTGCCATGTATCATACCTAAGCATTCTTATTAGAAAAAATTTTGAGTTGCTGTACCAAAAATTGTTGCTGCAATTTTAAAATATGTATATAACATATACTTATAAATTTGAACTCACATTTCCATAAATATTGGAAATCAGTGATGCAGTCTGGGGTAAACCACCATGAATTGTTTTTTAGCAGTAGGTATATTCAAAGTAGGTGTGCCACTGCTGACACTAGTCACATGCTGGGGTATAGCGCCCTGGACACTGCAGAATACAAAGCTAAGGGGCCTGTGTTCTTGTTGGCCACCTAGGCTTCCGCTCTCTCCCCTCCCCAAGACACAACATTAATATCCACCGGCCATAGGGTGAGGCACTGTTATATCGAAAGGTTAGCTGAAGGGATTAAAGGTTTGCACAGAAAGTGGGGCACACGGTAATCATTGTGTGTACGAGGCATCCCTGCAATTTAGGCAGTGGTGTGGCCCCCGGTGTTCTCACAGCTGGCAGAGAACAGGGGAGGAGGAGAGGGTTTGGGGGTGCTTGAGGGAAGTGAGCTAGAAAAAGAGACTGCAGTGAGTTGACCAGAAATTAAGGCCCTCTGAGAGCAGGTGGAGAAGCAGTGGGGAGAAATGGTATTTTCAGAGACAATTTTCATGCGGTTGCTGGCCCAATCAGAAATGGAAAACAAGTTTGTCCAAAGGAAATTAAATTAATGGGCTTAGTTGTACCCTAAAGGAGTAGAGAGTACAGCAAGAGAGCCTGCGACTTTAGAGATGAGCCCTCAAAAGCAGGCTTTGCCTCAAGAGATGGAAAGCGACCCAAGAGAGTGAGAGGTAGATGTAATGCTTCAAAGCGGGGTTCTACACCCAGACTCCTTGGGCTTGACTTCTGACTTTGTCTCCAGTTATGTAATGTTTGTAAACCATACAGTGGTTCTGTGGCCCAGGAAAATAAGGGTCATAATACTTACCTCTCAGGGCTGTTGCCAGGATTGATTTGATTCAGAGCAGGTAGCAAATTTTAATTTGCACTAGACGTTACAGTAATAATAACTGTGGTGTGTGCCAACCACATTGTTATTACTACTGCATCTTCTTTAACTGAGCAGAAGTCTTCACATAATGGCACTGAGAATGGTGTTCCACAGCCAGCTTTTAATTGCTGGGCTGCCATTCAGAGGCTGTGAGCCCTGCGGCAAGTAAGCATCCTGGCTGGACCTCACGTTCCTGATCCATATGCTTGGAAGAGCTCAGTGGCTTTCAAATTCTGCTCCAGTTGTGGTCCAAATCTTAAATGCCTCCCAAAGGGCTCTTAAGTGGGAAGCTTAGTGTCTCATGGAGCATGCTTAGAGACATTGCCTTGGGCACTGGATGATAAGGGCTCTAACCTTGATACACTGGCTAACCCTTCGGTGGTAGGGTTGGGAGGTAACAGAGACTTAGGAGGCAGGAAGACTTGGTGGGGGAAGGGAGTGAGGTATGCAGATGTGACCTTGGGGACTATCTCTTATCCCCAGCTGCTTCCCCCTGGGTCCTTCTTCTCTGCTCCTGGCCTCTGGGAGGGGACAGCAGGGGTCTTCTCTGTGCACTGTCACCACCATCAGGCTCTGCCTTGCCTCGACCCACAATAGTGGAGTCAGCAGACCATGAACTGACTCCTCTGAAACAGGGACCCAAAACAAACCTTTGCCCCTCCAAGTGACCATTCTCTGCTATCTTGTTAAGCGTGGCCAGCCAGCCAGCGCAGCTCCCTGACAGCCTCAGGGTTGCAGAGCGGAAGTGTCAGTGATGTGGGATGGGTGGTGGGAAGCCTACAGGATGGAGGAGCCGAAGGAGACAGCCCTGAGAGATGAAGCTGCCCTGTCTCCTGTCTCTGAATTCCTTATGTGTTTGAACAATGAGAGCCACTGCTGAAGAAATCTTGGCTAAGTGAGCTCAGTTTCCTTCATTCATTCTGTGAAGCAAAGTAGCAGAAGTGTTTCTATAGATGAAAGTAATGACTCTGAGAAAGCAAGTAATAATGAAGACACCATTCAAAGGCACCATGCAGTGGCCAAGATTGTTTCCAAAACGGAGACACTTGGACTCCTCTTATTTAGGAGAAGCACAGACTACCACAATGGTAACTAAATGGACCAAAAGAAATATTATAGAAATATTATATGTTCACAATTGGAAGATACCTAAAAGTGATAATTATTTAAACATTGTAGTTTCTTGGTAGTTAGCAACTTCTGAAAATGCATCCGCTTCCCAAAGCAAATATCAAATTAAAATTTTACACCTTTGATTGCTGTGTTGCTGTCAGCAATGCATGTGATCTGAGAAACACTCGGCTTAATGGATTTGTTAAACATATTTAGCTAAAGAAAGTCCCAGTGTTCTTTCTGAACAGAAAGCCTGTCCTGATGAACAGAGATAAACACATCTATATCGTGTTCATGACTTGGGCTGCCGGAATAAAGGCTAACAGCAAAGGAAGCCTTCTAAACATGTGAATATACAGAGAAAGTGGTGGCGGTTGTTTAATCTGACATTTCTGTAAGGATTAACATGCAGTAACTTCCCTCATAGCTTCCACATGCCGCATATTGAAGGCTACACAATGATTTTTCTCTACAATTACATCTCTCTGCTGCTCAGAGCCACAACTGTTGTGCCAATGTGTGCATGTGTGTTAAGGTGTAATGTTTTCACAGTTTCACTGCTGAAGTGTATGTCAGCATGGCACAGCATCCCCTATTAACACTTCAGCATGCATTAGTTTATCAGGTTACTTTCAGAGAGTTGGACACTGGGGTCGTGACACTAGTGGATGGTAAGAATTCCAGGGAAAGTGGAAACGAGAAAAGTCTAATGCGTGAAGGAGGCAGGTACATTCCTATAGGGGCCACAGCAGGGAATGATGGGAGCCATAAGGTCCTGTTCAGCCCATCAAAGAGTAAAATGTGTACCGAAAAGTATCATTAGGCAAGCGTAGGGCACAAACTTCGCACCCTCACACACAAGCACAATGTGTTGCCTCAAATCCGCCCTCAGCAGATGTGGCTGGTTCAAATTATTTTTGTCCTACAGTGATGTGAGACCAAAGTGAAGAATTAATGTGAAGTGTTTTTAGTTAGTAAAAACATTCTGTATAACCTATATTCTAAAATCAAGGTTTTAAAACATGATTTTATGTTCTGAAATCACATTTTGCAACAAAAAAAATTAAGGGAGAACACTTCACATATAATCATAAATAATTCTTCCATGAATAAGACATTTCCTATTATCATCCCTGAAGAACACATCTGCAGTGGGGACATTGCTTTTCTCGGCCCTCCATGTGCATGGCTCTGATTAGCACAGGTAGAAGATGTGCTTCTCCTTCAAGTGACGAATTAGAGCCAGGGCCGGGAGGAGGTGTATTTTATTCTGACAGATTTTATTATTGTGAAAGCTTTGCATAGTCTTTGTTTTCTGAAAATATCTTATAAAAATGAAATAGCTTGTCGCAACTCTGTGTTAGTCTTACTGTTGTTTTCAGGAAAAAAAACAAAGTACCTGAACAGCATCTATCTCCAGTACTAATGTCATTACTGCTCCACAAAACGTTTTATATTGTCTCTGGAAAAAGAAACATTAATAAGATCCTTTCCACACTTTTTCTTCCACCCAGGCTTTGTTCTCTGATGTTTTCAAAATCAGTGCACATGTGTTACTGTGTCTTTGTGAAGTGAGATGGCAAGGTAATTAGCGGCCCAGGTGTCTTCGCTCACCATTGTGCATTTATATCACTGTTCAGATGCGCTCCTTCTTCAAAACTGTATATACAAGTAAAACTTAAGAATAAGATTTTTAAATAATTTAATTTCAAAAATACGTTAGCAGCAACACTTCCATGTCTGAAATAACCTTTGTCTGTTCATTTCCAGGGCTACGGCAACCCACAGGGGCCAAGTTATTTTCAAAGACGCACTCGCCCAACAATTGTGCGAACAAGGAGGTAAGATGTATTTGACCTGGCTATGTGGGTCGTGTCTAAATCATACTTGGTCCTATGTACTGAGGATGCATTTATTACTTAATCATGAGTTTGTATTATTGACCATTCTGTAGCCCTAAAATCTATTCATTTTGTAATTATTGGCTAAGGTCTACTAAGTATAAGTAAAACTAACCAAAGAAAGTGGGATTTTTTTTCTAAAGAACTACTTTAAGTTATCCCAAAATGCAAATCTGTGATTCTATATTTTTACAATTCTGTAAAACCATACTCTGTGTGCACTGTTAAGACTTGTGGGCAGGTACTGTGTTCATCTTCTATTAAATTTTATGCAATGTTACACATGTAACAGGGACTCAAGGCACTGCCTTCTGCCCTGGCGCTCAGCAGCGCCGTGCTCCCCCC
>NDGM010994297.1:0-13023 GCA_002564305.1 Octomys mimax | reverse complement strand
GTGTGTGTGTGTGTGTGTGTGTGTGTGTGTGTCCAGCTCTATCTGCCCAGGGGTGGGGCCGGCATGGCATATGGTGCTGGGGATTGATCCTTGGTCCCTGTGCTTGACTAAGCTTAACTAAATAGGCAATTTAGACCAATGAGCTATCTCTCCAGCCCCTCAAAGACTTTTTATATATAAATCGTGTATTTTTCCTTCTTCCTAATGTCATGTACAAAAAATAGTAAGAAATAAAATTATTCCTGTGAATATAACTTTACCAAACAAAATTATTAATTTGTCACTTTTCATTAACAAACATCTTTTTAGATTAAATATCATTAAAAATAAAACAAAATCTAGTAATAATATTGATTTGAAAGAATAAGTGAATAGATCAACTTAATTTTCATTTGTATATGTAATTTTCCTTGAAAAAGTATTGTCATAGAGTAACAAGAATTCTGATTATATCAAAATTATAATATTTCTTAACAGTATAAAACTGGGAGATCCAATTTTACTTTTTGCTTCACACCAAGCACATATTCCTTGTGTAATTGTCTCAAACATATTAAATATAAAATGCTATCAAAGTAAATGGATATATCAGTATGTTAACGAAATAATAACTAAATTTGATTGTTAATTAGTTTTATTTTACTCTTTGCTATGCTGAAAAAAGTATGTTATGGAATGCTTTAAATTATTGTTATTATGATTTTTTATAATTTATCATGTACAAAGAATATATTAGGCAGTTTCTTTAAAATATTAAAATCTACAGTAATGCTTTTTTCCTGTTGATATGGAGGCATTAAATGTGCAAATGCTCACTCAAATTTTGGAATTTTGGAAAAAATTGTGTGCTTTTACTCTGTTTGGTATAGTATAAATATGAGTTTTCAATGAATTGGAAGTATATCATTTAATTGCAAATGTTCAATTCAGTTGTGTATTTCACATAACTAATAAAAATAATTATTATGATTGCATAATAAAATTTGAGATGAAGACATTTTCCTTGAGAACCAGTGTACGTAGCATCATGGTTTGGGGATGCTTAGGTTACCAGCAGTTAACTTAGTTTCAAAATAGTGTTCTGGATATGGTGAACAATAGAAAGATAGGAAACAGATAGGAGAGCAATTATGGAAGACCTTGAATGCTAGGCAAAGGACTTTATCCACTGGCCCAAGGGGAAAAAGAGAAGATTTTGATTTAATGGGATATCATGATCGGATTCATGTTGTAGTGAAATAAATATGCTAGCAACCCAATTTGGGAGACCATTGAGAAAGCAACTGTTCTAAGAGAGCTAATAAAGAGTGAGATCTATGGAAATAAAAAGTAAAGAATAGATGGAAATATATTGTGGCATTAACATGGAAGAGTGAAAGAGAGTTCTTATGAAGGAAATGTTTAAAAAAGAAGAAAAGATTGTTGATTGATTTTTAAGCCTGGGTGATGGAAAGGTGATAGTATCAACAAGATAAATCAGAGGCACACAAATAAGTGCAGTTATAGAATGAAGATGATAGGTTTAGTGTGGAGCATGTTTAATTTGTGGTATTGACCAGTCATATAGGTGATTGCCAGTAGGCTGCTGGAAATGTGGCTGCATATTTCTTTCTTGATATAAACACTTTCAATAGCAATCCAAAGCTTCTCTTGAAAACTAGAAAAAAATTACATTAGCATCAGTGTTGTGAAAACTCATCAAAATGTAATTTAAAAGTATGTATTTTCAGTGCTTTTTGAATTCCTCGAATTCTATTATAAGGAGATCTCTGTATATTCAATAAATATTTAACCAAGCTTGATAATCTAGTTAGGATTCAGCACATGTACCATCATAGCCTAGTTTTATTGCCAGGTCTGGGGACTATGTAAATCCAGAACCCATTACAATGTCTGAAATTTTGTCATCTTTGTGGATGAAGATGAAAGGATGAATAGACAATGGATGAGTGAATGTATTTCTGTTCTTTTGAAATGCTGAAAGTCAATTGTGTTGTTTCTCTAGTATAATGTTGGAAGAGAGCCTCATGAGAATGTATGTTGTAAGTGTGAAAAATTAAGATTGCTTAAATACAATTGGAATGCTACTTAGGCTTCTACGGTTTATTTGGGGATTTCTTATATTGCAAACTTGGTTTTGTTTTATTTATATAATTTTGTGAAACACATTAGAGTGTTAAATGTTATATATTTCCTAGTAAAAATGAAGGCAAAATTATTAGAATAACGTATTTCTTCAAAATAATTGTCCAGAACACCTTTCCCAATGTGTAGCTGTTTAATTACAAATGACAACTAGGAAAATGTCAACATACTTCTTGAGACTATTTTATTTAAGTACATTGTTAACCTGATTACATGTAAATATCAGAAGACACTTTGAAAACTCCTTTGTATTTTGGGGTTCACTACTGCATCCCAACTTCTACTACTAGAACCAATTTTCAATGCTCACAATATGGCTTCATAAAACTGATGATAGGGATTTTGAATTTTATTACATTTACAAAGCTTTGCAGGCAAAGAAGAAAAATGTAGCAATTTATAAGATCCAATATTTACCAACTTCTTCTGGTATTGTTGTAAGAGTCGCGGGTTCAGTTTTGTGACCTAAAAAAGATGTATTGAAGTCCTAGCTGCCATTACTTCATATGTGATCTGTTTGCAAACAGGACTTTTGCAGATGTACTGTAATTGGGTAAGGTGAGATCAAATGGAGTAGGAACAATTTCTTCCATTCTATAACAATGCCCTGATAAGAAGACATACATGTAGGGGCGGAGGAGATGGCTCAGTACAATAAGCGCTTACCTGGCAAGTGCAAGGGCCTGAGTTCAATCCCTGGTTCCGAAAACAAAAAAAAAAAAAAAAAAAAGAAAGAAAGAAAGAAAGAAAGAAAAAAAGGAAAGAAGACATACATGTAAAGATAGGACATACAAAGAGAATACCATAAGGTGATAAAATTGATGTTAGAGTTAGGCAGCTGCAAACGAAGAAGTGCTAGATTTTCAGCAAATCACCAGAGGCTAAAGTGGCAGGAAAGTTTTCCTTAAATGAAGGTTTTAGAGAAAGAATCATCTTGCTGATATTTGATCTCATCTTTCTGTACTCCAGAACTGTGAGATATTAAATTTCTGTTGCTTGTAAGCCACCTAGATTTGTGATACTTTCTTTTTTTATTATAGTGCTAGGAATTCAGAAGGAAAAACACATGATGTGGTATATAACACCATTGTTTACAGTCCCATGATATCTCCTTTATATTTTCATTGGAGTGACAACTGGATGGGATGGCCACAAAATTGTACTTCCAGAATTTCCTTATTTTGAAAAACTATGACTCAAATAACAGCTTAGTATTCTAACAATGTCCCTCGATGTTTATTTTGAGATAATCTTGTCAGTTGCACCCTTCCATTTGTCTTTAAAAATGCAGCTACTGAAAGCAAAATACAAACACTTTATGATTTCCATGAACCATTTAATATCATTGGAGACCAAGCCATGGGAGAGAGCAGATCAAATTCACTGTAAGTGTAAGTAGCTCAGTGGTAGTTTTTGAAAGGAATGGCTAGGTATAGTCATTCACAGGATAATAAAAAATCATCACAAATCATGAAAATTGACATATTTATTGCTCTTTCAGCTCACTATTTGTTGCATAAATTATTTGACATGAAAAATCTAGTCATTAATTCTTACCTGGTTGAATTTTGAGATGTATTAATTTTTATTTCATTGGGCTATGCAAGTTAAATTATTTTGGAGGAATTTCTTTTTTGAAATAATCTTGTAAAACATCACAATGTTTATTGAAAATTGCCTTTCTATTTAGTTAAAAAGCAATCATATATCTTAATTTTATAGATTTTCTATGAAGATAGTAAAATGCACAATTAATAAATAGACCATAAATCATCCTTTTGATACCTTTCAATACGTATTCTAAACTGTTTCACATGAAAGATTTCCTTCCCTGTGACTTATTTTCTTTATCCACTCTGAGGGTTAGAAACAAAATACTAGTGTTTATTTCATGACTTTCTTTATCTAAACTGGAAATCTCCTTTATTCCTGTTTCAATAAAAATATGCCCTTATCTACAATTATTTCTAGGTAGATATTTAATGCTATTACAGAAATGACATGTATTTAGCTAGTTCTTTCATCTGGCTTGGTAGATAGAGAACATTAAAGAATGTGGTATCACATAAGTTGTAAAACTATGACATCATGTACTGCTAAGACATCCAATTACACCTCTATACATACATAAGAAAAATGGATTGAATAATGGTTCTTTTTCATATCATGTGTGTGAATAACTGATGTGTACATCTCACTCAAAGAAAAGTACTGAATGAAATATCCTTTATTTTAAAAAGGAAAGTACCAATGATTCTGATACATTTTGAAGGTCAGTAATGTTCAGCATAGAGCAATATGTGGAGAACAATAGCTCCTTAGAGAGTGGAAAACATGGTACTCTCATTATCCATAATCTCAGGCTGGTCACCATAGTAACAGCATTTTATTTTCCAAGATGTAAGCCTTTATAGTTCTCTAGAAATCACTTCCTAGGCCTCCAGACACATCAGCGGCATCTAGTGGCTGAGGACACATCAGCTGAAACTGCGCTTTACCGCCTGCTGCATGATGTTGAAAAACTGACGTCACGCACATGTGAATGGCTAACTATGCCTATGTGTCTCACCCATTGTGAGATGTGAGTATAATTTTTCAGAGAAATATTTGTAGGTTGCAATCCAAGAAAAGCATAGAAATACAAGTATGGGAAAGTTATTTTACTAATTTTACTAGCACTTCTAGTAGAGTTTTGTATGGGAATTGGGGAGTGGCAGGTTCATAGATTGTTGTTCAAATTTAGAAGGAAGGGGAAAGAAAATTTCCAGACATGATAAAATGGTTATTCAACAATTGATATAGAGTTTTCTGGACTCCCTGGGGGAAAGGATTTGTTAAAGATTCCAAGACATCATCAGTGAATCATGTATGTAATTAAGACATGTTTACCCATGTTCTTTTTCTGACTCAAGTGTCTGTCCTTGAGTAGAAAATTTTATGGACTATCTTATGTTCAGGTAATTTTAGATGACTACAGTGTTTGATTCAATCTTTATTGTGATTGAGCAATTCTATTTTGTCTCTAGGAACAAATTTTATTTTGTCTGAAGGTTGGTTGTATTAAAGTCTGAAAAATACTTAGGCACTATATTGAGACACAAGCCCTCTTTCTGGCACTCATGAGCATGTACTCTTGAGAGAAATCTCCTGCAGCATCTACTACAGAAGTTCTTAATTGTGGAAACATGTTAGAAAAAGGTCAGTATCTGGACCTTCCCTGGACTGACTGAATTTCGTAATAGAACTTAAGAAAACTGAAAAAACACTCTGAGTAACAACACATGAAAATCTCTTCTGGAGCTTCCTAGCAGTAGTGTCTGTGGTGTCTATCTTAATTCTTGTACAGAACCCTGAGCACCAGCATCATTTTGAAGTTTTAAGAAATGAAAAGTGTATTTAAGCTTTAGAAACAACAAAAATTCATGAACATTCCAATTCATGACTTGTTTTTAGTAATTCTGAGAGACCATGTTTTTAAAAATTTAGGCATTTCTCTGTGTTCGTAGCTTCTTGTTGTGAATGACAGTGTTAACTGAATATTACAGTGAGGATTAAATAAGGACATTAAGTGTTTTCTGAGCTGTAATATACTACATAAATGTTGTGGTTTATTTATTAATAAAGTCAACTAAAATTTATTGAGCATCTACTATGTTATAAATGTTGCAAAAGGAGTATAAGAAAGAGCTGATATGGATGATGCTCAGGGTTGCATCCTCATCTTCATTTGTAAATATTTTACTAGAATTTTTTACTTTCTTATATAACAGAGAACTTTCATTATAAATGAATTTTAAATAAATAATTTGACAAAATATGAATCTTGAATTTTAGTGTGCTTTTTAAAAGAAAGTACAATATATCCTTTACATGTAAGAGACATATATTATCTGAGAACTTGATATTTATTGAAAAAGTAATCAAAGTACTGATAATCCCAAAATAAAGGTATACTCTGAACTATTACCAGATAATTCATTTGAGTGTCAATTTAGGGTGTTATAAAGAAATCCAAAGCCAGGAGTGCACTTCCTAGTCTTCCTAGCACTTAGCATTGGGCTAGCATGGCTCAGGAATGCCAAAGATCTTTGTTGATTGATTTTATAATAGGGGATAATCATGTACTTTGTGATGTTTCAAGCTGAGCATATGAGTTTTGAGGATTTTGCAGTCTTCCTTCTGAACGAGAACTACTTTGAGTACCAATAGTGCTGTCTACACACTCTAGAGAGCTAGCAGTCCCACATTCTTAAGATGCATTTGCAGGTACTCTTGGCTACCTTGTTAGTTAGCCACACAGAACATCAGCTCCAGGTATGGGTGACATGTCTCTAATAACATTCAAGGACACAGAAAAATTGAAAAATTATAACTACAAATGCAGGAAAAGTTAAAAATAAGTTTATAATTTCTCACATTGTAAACTTAAATTCTCTATTTCTTCAGACTTCGGAGGACTCTTGAAATGGGCCATTCAATGATACTTGTTACTGGTCCTTTATTTTTAGAGGTTCAGAAACAATCTCATTATTTCTCTATGGCATCAACTGAAGTACAATTTCAAACCTATTTCCATGTAACACCTGACACTAACATTTGATTCATAGCTATAAACAAATAACTATTTAGATCTTCTTACTTTGATTAATTTCATCTTCTTACTTAAGCCTCTATTTGCTATCGATATATGCTTATTATTCTGTTGATTTATTCTTGGTAAAAATTCAGAAGAGGAAAGATAGTTCTTTTACTGACTTATTTTAAATAAATTAATCAGAATGTGTGCTTGCATAATCTAGGAACTTTATGCTTTGGATTAAATTGATCACATGATTGTAACCTGTGTTTGCTGCTAAACCTGTGTCCCTGTTAATGATAAAGTGTGTCTAAATTGGGCTACTGTCCCGGTGAATGTTTTGGTTTGCTATCATTGTAATTTTATATGTACTATACAAAGTTATTTGTATTCAAACTATGAAAAAATTCTAAGGATGCTTTTCAGTGTGTTTCAAATTCTTTGGGAAGCCAGGAGAGTTAATACTAAATATTTAATAAGGTACAATAATTTGAAAGAACTCTAATAAGCTCTTAGTCAAAGACTACAGAATTGTGATGAGTATTTCTTGTTACTGGTTGACAGCATATGTATACTAATAAATTGCTTATTTTGTTGGAAACTTGAGCAGTGAACATAGCTGTGCATATTGATGCTATTACACAAATCAAATATGTTTAAAGAGACTGGGTTAGCAGAGTCTCAGTATTAAAAGGCCATGCTTGACTCTCTCTTCGTCTTAATTTCTGTATCTCTTTATAATTGATTAATGTTCATTGGTATAGGAAGTATGAATAATTTATAATTCACAGAGCTGCTGGCTGATTAATTGTTTAATTTCAAGAAATTCAAGTTGTCACTAAGCAGTCAAGTGAATTTTTATACTTTCTTATTGCACAGCCTAAAAGTAGTGTATAGCATACACCCATCCTTCCTGCAGTGCTTAGAAAGAAAAATATTATTGAAATGTTTAAGTTATTCTCGTAAGGATAAAGAAGCAGCAGACCTGGCCAGGGTGATGAGGGTGTGCTTAAGCTCTACACACCTTTACACCCCTTCATACTTTTTCTTCTGCCTCAGTGATTCCATGTAATGTGCCAACCATAAAATGAAGTTAATTGAGCAATGCTTATTGTTTGAAAGGAAACAATTAAATATGGGAAAGTTGCAATTAACCAATATATTTTTGTGCCTTTGAAGTGTGGACAAATGATTTTAATTCCCAAAACTGAAATGAAATTTATAGAATATGTGATAAATTTGCTTTTTTTAGCAACATACATAGCACAACACTGGTGTCTTTTTCACATTGTTTGTAATGAGCTTATTGTCTACATTGTTGCTGTAAAATGTATTTTACAATACATTTACAAGGTAAAAGTTGTTACACTTTAGTATCAACATAACCAGCAAAGTAGTTGAAAAATATGAAATAATTTTCAATGTTACATATCCAAGGTGTAGATTTTGAGAAATGATAGATAGTACTGATGTTACTTGTCTTTGAGATATTTTGTGTTTGTCTCTGTGGCAGTTAATGTAAACTGATAATCTGCCTGGATTTGGATTCATAAAGTGGTGATTGGATTATGGACACTCTGTTCATCAGGAGGAAAAGCCTAAATGAATGATGATTACTGAGGATGTGCCTTTGAGGTTGCGTCTTCCACTGCATTGTTCCAGGCCCTGCTTCTCCATCACCATGCTGTGAGCAGTGATTTTCAGCCGTGCCCCTTGCCATGCAGTTTGTGCTTGGAGCCAGCCAGTCATGTAGTGAGACCTTTGAGATCGTGAACCAAACAAACTTCTCATCCTTTAAATCATGTGTGCCACGTAGTTGGCCTCAGTGATGAGAGATCTGGCCAATAGAGTATTGCATGTCAGATTCACTTTATGGAGTGGGTAATTTGTTTTTCTTTAGAAGTTTATTTGCATACGGGAGAAGCAAGATGATGTTAGTAGTTTATCCTCCTCCTGATTTTGTGAATTCATTTAGTCCATACCATTCCACAGCTCTTCATGGCGTGCTTTGGAGCCTCCAGCGCTAAGCAGTGGAAAGAAGCCTGAGTTGAATGCTGGTATTTTGGTCAATATTGCTGCACTCGTGTGTCCCTTCTTTCTAGACATCCAGAGAAAGTGATTATAGAATGTGAATGGAGAAACAGGCAACACATTATGTATATGTTGAGAAAGGAGGGATACATTTTATTTAAAAATGGAATTTTAGTTATATTGGTTTCAATTTCTTGTTAAACTGTAAGATCCATCTTTATTTTTTCTTTATGTTATCTATAATTCTTACATATGACTGTGGACGACATTTACTTCAATCTTCACAATGATCTATCTAAATCTTCTTCTTTTTTTTTTTTTTTTTTTGGTATTTTAGGGAAGCATCTACAGGGTGTTCAGGGTCTCACTACTAGATAGGACTCGTAGTGATCCACCTATTTACAGCTTCTGAAGTGCTGGGATTACAGTTGCACACCACAACACCTAATCTTAATTGCTGTCTCAGTGTAAGGCCAGAATGGCAGGCTGGAGGATTGAAACCCTGGCTCCTGTACCTGCTTGCAGGAGCTTTGATCTGCTGAGCTATTTGGCTGGCCCTCTAAATCATTTCTGCTAATGTTGAACTCCCTGTCTCTTATTTTCTCTATCATATTTTTCAATACTCTCAAATTTTCTTGTGTCCAGTTCCATCCTGTATATATAATTTAAAAAGTAAGGCTTTTTTGTTTGTTTGTTTGTTTGTTTGTGTTTTTTTTTGGAGGTACCAGGATCAAACTTAGGACCTTATGCTTGCCAGACAGGTGCTTCTGTCGCTGAGCTATACCCCAAACCCCAGAAGGTATTCCTAAATACAGTTTATTTCTCTTTTCTCAACATATTCATCATATGTTGCTTGTTTCTCCTTTCATGTTCTATAATCCCTTTCTTTCCAGTTTTATAAAAGGACACATGTAGGCAGCAATATTGATCAAAATACCAACATTAAATTATTTTCTCTTTTCCCCTTTTTTTCTTTTTTCTTTTCCCCAAACCAGTTGTTCTTTCCTCTTGAGCAGTTTCTTTCCCTTTCACTATATCTATTTATCTTTTTTTTTTTTTTTTTTCCCAGAACCAGGGATTGAACTCAGGCTCTTGCGCTTGCCAGAGAAGCTCTTATTCTACTGAGCTATCTCCCCAGCCTTCTATTTACCTTTTGGATCACATTTATTTAATAGTAATTTTGGGGTTCAGACATAAAAAGAAAATCAAATAAAAAATAAATCTACTTACGTGGAGTATCCAACCAACTTCAGCTCTAACAATACTTTCCTTACCCTAGATTATTAACGGTTTTTAAGAAAGTCATTATTTTGTCTCTAATTTTTTCTGCTCATTTATTTCTCTATATATTACAACTGATTTTACCTTTACTGGCTAGGAATTATTTCTTTACCCTCTTGATCTTAAAAATCTACTGAACACTTTTCAGATTTCATTGTCTCTCTGTTGCACTTAGATTCTCTATTTTGTTAGACACATTTAAAAATATATTTTATTTTATTTATTTATTGTTTTTACTATTTTTAGTATAGGATCTACATGGTCTCACAACACAGATCAGACTCCTAGTGATTCTTCCCGTTTTTCAGCCTCTCAAGCCCTGGAATTACAGGTGTGTGCCACCATGCACAGTCTCAATTGCAGTTTTAGCGTGCCCTGAGGGTGGAGCCAGAAGTGCAAGCTGGGGATTGAATCCCTGGCCCACACATGTGCCTAAACAGGTGTTTTAATCCACTGAGCTATCTGGCCATCCCTAAAGTATATTTTTATTTTAAAGAGACAAAAAGAAAAGCAGTGAAAATGATACTGAACTTCAAAACATGCTTTAATCCTCATGCTCTCTTCTTTCACCTCTTTTTGTTTTGGTGAATTTTTTTTTCCTGTCTTTTTGAGATAGGCCCTCCCTGTGCAGCTCAGGTTGGTCTTGAGCTGATTTTATAGCTCAGGCTGGTCTCAAACTCACAATGATCCTCCTGCCTCAGCCTCCCAAGTTCTGAGATTACAGGTATGTGCCTCCACTTCTGGCTTCTGATGCATATTTTATGTACATTTTTTATTAATCATTTGTGTGTTATCTATACATATGTTTTACTCACTTTCTTAGTGATTGACAGAATATTTATGCATTTCAGATTCTAAATTGTCGATACTGAAATGAATTGGAGAAAACTATGGAATATTCCATTAAAGAACTAACATTGATTTTACCAGAATTCACTATCTTTTCCCCCTACTTTTCTTAATGTCTATTTTAGTCTTTGTTTATTTAAGGAGGTTACTTTACTTGTAATATAGTAATAATTGCAATAACCCCTTGAAATGTATGCAATGAACAATAAATATGATTATATGTTGAGAACATAGTAGGTGCTCATGAAATATTATGTAAAATCTTTTTTTTATTCTCAATATATGAGACATGAGAACTGTTTTCTCAGATTGCAATCATTCAAATATGTTCTTTAATTTTTTTTTTTGTACTGGGAATGAAACTCAAGACTTTGCACATACCAAGGAGGCACTAATACTGATAAGCTATCTACCTAGCCCTAAACCAATGTTCTTTAATCTGCACTGACTGTTTATAATGTCTAAAGGAATGCCATCCAATATGTTTTACTCTGGTGTCTGGAGTTACTTTTTACTAAACTGTTAAATTTTCTAGGACACTGTGATGAAAACCTTTTCTAATATGCCATCAAGTTACAATTTGCCAAAATTTATGTTTAACTTGAAAACTTTTTGGTGTAAATAAACTGCATTTCTGTATTTAGAGGTAAATTAAGATTAATGGAGGATAGAGAGATAGGTTTATAATTAAGTGCTTGCCTGGCAAGGGCTAGGACCTGGGTTCAATCCCTAGTGCCATATGCTGAACTGGCCAAGAACCCAGGGTGCACCTTGCTGGCCACTGAAACCAGGCATGGTGGCACATGCTTATAATCCCAGTGTTGGGGAGACTGAGACAGGAGGATCACTATGAATCTGAGTTGTGTTGTGAGACTTGTGCCAAATAAATAAATAAATAAAATATTTTCTAAAAACATGACTAACATATGATGGCTTAAATTTTAAAAATCTACAAAATATTTATTTTTTATTAGCATAATTTTATTGCTATGAATGCATCACACCATAGAAGCTAGCAAGAAAACACTAAATGAATATACCAAGTATATAACAGTTTCTTGAGAAACCTTTATAATGAGCAAAAGAGTTGCTTTTACATTCTTAGGAAAATAGGTGTTATAAAAGTAATCTTTCAGGAATGTTGTAAAAAAGATGAAATGAAACTATTAGGAATAAAATTTTCTCCCCTCATTTATACATGGGTGGAACATATAATTGATAGGAAATTTGAATTTGTAAGACTTTAGTATGTGGTCTTTTCTAGTCACAAATGCTATTGTTTTGTGTTAACAATATTTACTGAGGTACACCATGACATAGTTCTGTGATGTGAGTTGCATAGAAGATAAACCAGTCTTGCCCAAGTGTATGGCTTACATTAAGGCATCCTCAGAGTTGAATTTAAGGAAGTAGGTCCAAACATGTTCACAAGGCTTTCAGTGATAGGCAAAAATGACAGTTAAAAAATGAACTTTGGAAACTACTCCTCTGGTAGGACTCTTTCGATGTTGCTTATTGATTATGTAGCCTAGACGAAACTAGCTTCCTTAATAGATTGAGGCTAACAGTATCTGTCAATATCAGCAAGGATTAGTTCATAGAACATCTTTGGATACCAAAACCAGAGGATGTTTAAGTCCTTTATATAAAATGGTAATTTCATATCATCTACAAACTCCTACATACTTTAAATCTCCTCTGAGTCAGATATAATACTGAAATGTAAATGCTATATAAATAATTAAATGACATTATTTTATTATAGTTTTTTGTTGGTATTTTCCATCCATGATTGGTTGAGTCTGGAAATGCTGAACCTACAGATATGGAGGGACAACTTCTAAATGTTATAAAGATTAAAGAAATTTACACATTCAAAATAACAATAATGGCATCAAGAATTTGAATCATGCTTAGGAAACAATAAATTACCTTGAGAAAAGGATGTTTAGGACTAACATTGAACCTTTGATCCAGTCGGGGTTTTTTTAGTTTTTATTCATTTTAATGGGAACAAATAGCAATGAAGCAGTTTCAAAATAGGTTAGTAGGACAGTTACAGTAATTAATACATTGCCTATTTTTGTCTTCATAGTAGTTATTCAGAGGACAAGATGCAGACATGATATCTTGTCTAAACA